>JALIZH010006139.1:0-12548 GCA_030522465.1 Rhipicephalus appendiculatus | reverse complement strand
CCTTCGTACAGCAGTGGCGTGACCAGTGGCTCAAGGCAATTTCGAGAGACGACTGGGTGCCAACAAGTAACGCTGTAGTGTGCAGTAAAGAGTAACCGACAGGAACGCTGCCGCAAAGCTGCTCCAAGGGAAACCTCTGACGCGAAAAGTTCTTCAGCTCTGATCGAACTTACTTTCTGCAAGGAAATTACTGGCATTTCTTAGACTGGCGCTCCTCCAGCGCACGTCATGAACGTGCAATCAAACGCCCGCACAAAGCAGCCAGCTGCGCTGCTGCTCCAACGACACAACGTTGCCGACACCGTCGCTCTCACAGGCTGCGGCGGTACAGTCGCGAGAACCACCACACGGCGCCCGCTCGAAACGCGTGGCAGCGAGCCTCTAATGGCAAAGCTAGCGACGTCCCAGGCATAGTTTTTTTTTTGGTAGGAGGCGTTGGTTTGTGACATCAAAATTGTGAACTACAGGCAATAAAAGAAAAAAATTGCGCGAGCGGCGGTCAATGTGAGTGTTGTAATACTTTGCGAATGTTATGTGCATGTTTGTGTAAATGCCATGCATGTTGTGTGCTTCGATGCGAAATTAATTAAACATTCTCTGGCGCAGGGTCCGACTGCGAAAGGCGGTTATTTTGCTTTCGGATAGATATAAAAAATTACTTCAGCACTTACCTGAAAAATTCCCCGATGGATGTAAACAGACACTCCCCTCAAACTATCAAAAAAAACTGAGTCCATTAGGGGAGTAAATTTTTACTCCGCTGTACGGAGCATACAAAACCCCTATGGGAGTGGCCTATAGTACAAGTCATATACTCCCATCTCGGCTTATTCTTGTTCACAGTGTAGCAGGCATTGTTTTCTGAGAAACAATATCTATGCGATGCTTGGTTCACCTGCTTCGGCGACGCTGTCACGCCGGCCACCGACGGCGTAACGAATGCTTTTTTATTGTCTCTTCGAAGTTGTAGCAGGTGGCTGTGCAAGAAGCAACCACGAACAAGCACACCAGCTTGCTTTTGTTACTCTGGCAGTTTTCTTCGTAGTTCTTCACGATTCGACACAGAAGCGAGGTATACGCGGCGTTCAGGCTCGGAGGCTTGCGCTCGCTTGTGCACGGCCACTCGGGATGGGAAACACGCTAGACCCCGCCCGCTGCGCGCGGTCGGACGCTAGCGCGAGTTGATGGGCTCCGTTTCTCGCTCATTGTGCTTCTGCTGCTTCCAGTTCCAGTGAAAGTGTCCAGGCTGAGTGTCAACCATGAGGCGGGACAATGGCATACCAATGTTTGAGAAAAAACATTTGTGGTTTTCACGTAGCTTCATGCAACTGAGAGCGGCATTCATTGGCGGGACAAAAGCCGCTGAAATATGGGAGCTTGAATTCACGAAGAAATAAACTCAAGCGTTGGATAAAAATTATGTGATGGAAAACTCCCGTCGTAGCAAAAATTGGACTGTGACATTCCTTACTACTGTCACGTGGTCGTGACGTCGACGAAGGCAACAGTCGGCGAGTCAAAGAAAAAAACTGTTTATTTGGCCCAACTTGTGGCCGTTTAACGTAAAGTCAGATTACAACAATACACACTGGCAAGATAGCGGAGAACGGAGCGTCGGCCGTCGATCAACTGATCATCGTTGGAACGCGCCGGCTTTTATAGATCACGCGTCGAACTAGATTCTAGCCTTATCTCTAGTCGTCGCGCAAGCTCTGGAATAATCTTGAGTGTTCGCGTCTTGCGCGCAATCTTAACAAAATAATCTACTACAATCGTGAACCTTCTCGAACACTGCAGGCTCACAGTCTTTGTGGGCATAAACAGAATACAGTAAAAGTCAAATAAGAAACGCGCGTGACAATGCCCCCTTCTGAAAAAGAATCGTCCCGATGCTTTAAACAGAACACGCGGGGGGTAAATTAATGCAACAATAAATAACCATTAAGCGAGAAAGTACAATAATCACTAGGCACAAGCAAGAATGTACAACAACAAATCAAAAAGTACAGTCCTCAGGTCCACTAACACGCGTAAAACGGCTTGAGGGGCACGACATGGACGACTTCAGGCCGCGAGCGGCGCCGCTGAGAGTTCGTCATGCCGTCGGGAACGACCTCGTAGTCTAGAGCGCCTACACGTCGAAGCACCTTGTAAGGCCCGAAGTATCGCCCAAGAAGCTTTTCACTAAGTCCACGTCGGCGTATGGGTGTCCAGACCCACACACGGTCGCCAGGCCAATATTCCACGAAGCGTCGTCGAAGGTTGTATCGACGGCTGTCGGTCTTTTGCTGGTACTGGATACGCAGATGGGCGTGTTGCCGGGCTTCTTCGGCACGCTGTAGGTAGGCGGTGACGTCAACGTTTTCTTTCTCGGTGACGTTTGGTAACATCGCGTCGAGCGTCGTTGTCGGGCTGCGTCCGTAGACCAACTTGTATGGCGTCATCTGTGTCGTTTCTTGCACGGCCGTGTTGTACGCGAAGGTCACATACGGAAGGATGGCATCCGACGTCTTGTGCTCGACGTCGACGTACATGGCCAGCATGTTGGCGATGGTCTTGTTGAGACGCTCGGTGAGGCCATTGGTCTGTGGGTGGTAGGCGGTGGTCCGGCGGTGGCTTGTCTGGCTTTATCTCAAGATCGCCTGAGTTAGCTCCGCAGTAAAGGCAGTACCTCTGTCGGTGATCAGAACCTCGGGGGCGCCATGACGCAGGACGATGCTCTCGACGAAGAACTTCGCTACCTCGGTGGCGCTTCCTTTGTGCAGGGCCTTTGTTTCGGCGTAGCGGGTGAGGTAGTCGGTAGCCACGACGATCCACTTGTTTCCGACAGTCGACGTCGGGAATGGGCCCAGTAAGTGCATACCGATTTGCTGGAAAGGGCGGCTAGGGGGTTCATTGGGTTGGAGAAGTCCCGCTGGCCTCGTCGGCGGCGTCTTGCGTCGCTGACAGTCCCGGCATGTATTCACGTAACGGGCGACGTCGGCAGAAAGGCGTGGCCAGTGGTACTTTTCTTGTACCCTCGCGAGCATGCCGGAAAAACCCAGGTGGCTAGCCGCCGGGTCGTCGTGTAGGGCCTGCAGAATTTCTGGTCGCAGGGCCGATGGTGCAAAGATAAGGTAGTTGGCCCAGGCCGCAGAGAAGTTCTTCTTTACGAGGACACCGTTTTTCAAGAAAAATGACGCCAATCCTCGCCTGAATACTTTTGGAACAACGGCGGTCCTGCCCTTCAGGTATTCCACTAGGCCCCTCAGTTCTGGCTCCTCTCGCTGTCGTTCGGCGAAGTCGTCGGCACTTATGGTTCCCAAGAAGTATTCATCATCCTGGTCATCCTGCGGTGGAGGGTCGACTGGGGCACGAGACAGGCAGTCAGCGTCGGAGTGTTTTCTTCCGGACTTGTAAACGACGGTAATGTCGAACTCTTGAAGTCTTAGGCTCCACCGTGCGAGGCGTCCTGAAGGATCATTCAAGTTAGCTAGACAAGACAAGGTGTGGTGGTCGCTCACAACTTGGAGAGGCCTGCCGTAGAGGCAGGGACGGAACTTCGATGTAGCCCAGATGATGGCAAAACACTCCTTTTCTCTTCTTGAATAGTTGACTTCCGCTTTGGATAGCGACCGGCTAGCATAACTGATGACCCTTTCCAGCCGGTCAGACCTCGGCACAAGCACGGCGCCGAGTCCAACACTGCTTGCGTCGGTGTGTACTTCTGTTTCGGCGCATTCGTCGAATCGAAATGCGGAAGTATTGGTGACGTCTGTAGGCGTCGTTTAAGTTCTTGAAATGCTTCGACTTGCGCAGTTTCCCGCTTGAATTCCACGTCGGCTTTCGTGAGGAGAGTTAGCGGCTCGGCGATGCGTGAAAATTCCTTGACGAAGCGTCTGTAATAGGCGCACACGCCTAGCAATCGGCGCACGGCCTTTTTGTCAGTTGGCGGCGGGAAGGCGGCGGGAAGGCGGCGATAGCAGCTGTTTTTCGCGGGTCGGGGCGAATTCCACACTTGCTGATAAGGTGGCCCAAGAACAAGAGCTCCTCGTACGCGAAGCGGCACTTTTCGTACTTCAGGGTTAGTCCGGAATTTTTGACTGCTTGAAGTACGGCTTCAAGGCGCCGGAGGTTTTCGTCGACGTTTGAGGCAAACACAACGACGTCGTCCAAGTACACGAGGCGCGTCTGCCAATTCAAGCCGGCCAACACCGTATCCATAACGCGTTGGAAAATCGCAGGAGCCGAGCAAAGGCCAAAGGGCATAACCTTGAATTCGAACAGGCCGTCGGGTGTTATGAAGGGCAGTCTTTTCTCTGTCTCTCTCGTCGACTTCGATTTGCCAGTAGCCGGTCTTGAGGTACATCGAAAAAAAAAAGAACTTCGCGTTGTGAACTCGATCCAGGGTGTCGTCTATCCGTGCGAGAGGGTACACGTCTTTCTTAGTAATCTTGTTCAGGCGACGATAATCGACACAGAAACAGTCACTAACACAACGGGTGACGCCCACGGACTTTTGGACGGCTGAATGATGTCGTCGCGTAGCATTTCGTCAACTTGTTTCTTCACGGCCTCGTGTTCTCGCGTCGAAACACTGTACGGGCTCTGTCGGAGTGGCCTGGCACTTTCCTCTGTTAAGATGCGATGTTTTGCGACAGGGGTCTGTCGAACTCTTGACGATTACGAAAAGCAGTCCTTGTATTGCCGCAGTAGGGTTTTTAGCTGTTCTTGTTTATGCGTTGGAAGGCTCGGATTGACGTCGAAAGGTGGTTGAAGAGCTTGTTTCGTCGCAGCAGGCTGTGGAGAATCGGTGAGGGCGAAAGCATTGGTGGCTTGCACAATTTCTTCGATGTAGGCGATCGTCGTGCATTTGTTCACGTGCTTGTACTCCTTACAAAAATTTGTGAGCAGCACTGTTGTTTTTCCTCCTCGCAGCTCTGCTATTCCTCTCGCGACAGAAATCTCGCGGTTAATCAACTGGTGCTGGTCGCCTTCAACGACACCTTCAAAGTCTGCTGATTCCCGAGTGCCGACGGAAACCATGACGCTGGAGCGAGGGTGAATGGTTACCTGGTCTTCCAGCACATTTAAGGCGTGCTTCTCGGGCGGCGGGTGCGCCGGTAGTGCTTTTTCTGGAGATAGCGTGATCGACTTAGATCTCAGGTCGATGAGACCATGAATACCGAGGAAGTCCATGCCAAGCGTGACTTCTCTCGAGCACCGCTGTAGGACTACGAAGCTTGTGGGATAAGTCCGGTTGTTAATGGTGATTCTTGCTGTACAAACACCGGCTGGCGTCATTAGATGACCCCCAGCGGTCCGGATATCAGGGCCTTGCCAAGCAGTCTTCACTTTCTTCAACTTCGTCGCGAAAGGCCCACTGACGACGGAATAGTCGGCTCCAGTGTCGACGAGAGCGGTGACGTTGTGGCCGTCAAATATTACGTCGAGGTCGCTGGTTCGTCGTCGTGCGTTACGGTTGGGTCACCGCGTCGGATCACGGCTAGGTCGGTTCTCTCCGCTGCTTTCACGTGGCGTCGTCAGGTCTTCTTTCGGCAGCGAAGTTTCCACTTCGGGGTTCTGTCTGGCTTGCGGCCTGTTTTTCAGGTATCGTCGCAGCGTCGTCGTCGGCGTCGGCGGAGGGTGTTCGTTATAATAATAATAATAATAATAATAATAATAATAATAATAATAATAATAATAATAATAATAATACTTTATTAACCTTTTCAAACAGGAACAATGCAGTAGAGAATTGGCCTGCCAAAGCCACATTGGGCTTGAGGGGCAGAGCCGACAGACAGCGGACAACAGGAATTGCTTAGCCTAAGACCACATGAATACAATTTTTTTTTTCATTTAACCTGCAAAATATAGAACCGCGTGTACAGCAATGCATGGGGAAATAAAACTTGCTATTACATGTGACGTCACCTAGCCTTGTGAGAGTTAATTCGTACTTGCAATAACCACAATACAACAATACAACACCATCAGATTTTCGGTGGTATAGAAGAGAAAAAAAAATGAAGAGATATAAGCGGAAAAACCAAGAAGCACAAAAGAACACATAATAAAGCATTGTAACATCATTCGAACTTGTACAGAAACAAAGAAAAAATGAATTTTAATTCCTTTAGTACGCCGACAGCTATGCGCAGCCTAATAAAAAAAAAAAGGAACATCGTTATATTAAAGATTGTGATACCGCAGCGACATGCACCGAAGGAAAACTGCAGATATCACGATGAAGTTAAAGATTAATGCGACGAAGAAGTTGCTTCAATTTGAATTTTGTTTTTGCACGGAAGACACTTGGAGGTTGTTGATTTAAGCAAGACGGTATGAAGTAGCTGCGAGTGCGCTGACCATATCTGGTGGAGCAGCGAATCACCCGAAAACGGTTTTTAGGTCGGAGGGAGCGAGAAGGGACGTAAGGAACTTTATATTTGTTAGACCAAAAATGCCTCAGGACAGCAGTCTCAGTCAGAAGGACATCAAAGTTAGAGCATCGCAGTGCTTTAAAAAGGTCTGTGCCTGAGGGCAGTCTTAAATCATAACTAATTAATTTCAAAATGGAATGAAGGATAGAGTTCAATCTATTTTTCCAACGAATCGCACAGTGACCGAACGCCGTAACACCATATCGAAGAACACTGTAACCTAACGATTGTAGTATCATTTTGCGAACTGATAGTGGCGTATAATATCTGATAGTATATAATGTACGAGATACTGCCCGGAGCCTTGAACAAACGTACGCCAGGTGAGAATTCCAGGCGAAGTCGCTGTCAAGAAGTACACCAAGGTATTTAACAGATGAAACATAGGGAACAGGAGCGCAAGAACACGGAGAACAAGATGAACAGTGAGCCAGTAATGGGACCCTTAAACTAACTTTTCTCAAAGGATTATGCGGAAACAAATGAGCTGTGTTTTAGAAACGTTTACATTAATCACATTATTGGTTAGTTCGTCGTACAGCAACCGCACCTCCATCGGTTGCTGCCCTTAGTTTTCCTGGTAAGGGCTCGGAGATCGGCCCCGAGCAGGGCCGGCGTACTGCCTGCGATGCGGTGAGGTGTAACGGCCTGGCGACGGCGAACGGGAAGGTTGTCGGGGTGTCCACTGCGCTCCTGTGAGGTAGTCGGCGATGTCACGAGGTCGTTCGCCAGGCTGCGGACGCGGCGCGTTCACGGCAAAACCTCGTAGTCCCATCTCCCGGTACTGGCAGCGGCGGTACGTGTGCCCGGCTTCGCCGCAGTGGTAGCATAGTGGGCGGTGGTCCGGGGCGCGCCAAACGTCAGTCTTCCTCGGAGGGTAGCGCTGGCCGTCAGGTGTACGGTATGTTGTTGACGACGGCGGTGTCTGGCGGCGGAAATGCGGTGGTGCGCCCTCTTGACGTGGGCGTGGACGGGGGACGTCGCGTCGGGCTGCAGCAGCATAGCTCATGGCAGCCGGCTGAGGCTGCGGTGCTTCGGGAATTCCAAGCGATTGCCGAACTTCCTCGCGGTAAATGCCGGCGATCGAATCCACTTGAGGCTGCAGCGAAGGTAACAACTTGCGTAGCTCCTGCCGCACAATCGCTCGTATGGTTTCGCGCAAGTCGTCGGTTGCCAGGGAGTGCACTTCGGAATATGTTGCCGAATGTGGAGAGCGATCGTACTGTCTCGTCCGCATGTCAAGTGTCCTTTCAATCGTTGTGGCCTCGGTGAGGAATTCTGCGACCGTCGTGGGCGGGTTGCGTACAAGCCCTGCGAACAGTTCCTGTTTAACGCCCCGCATGAGCAGACGTACTTTTTTGTCTTCAGACATCTCAGCGTCGGCCAGGTGGAAAAGTCGAGTCATCTCTTCCGTGAAGATGGTGACGTTTTCTTTTTGGTAGCTGCACCCGGGTCTCCAGCAAAGAAGCGGCCCTTTTCTTGCGGACGACGCTGGTGAACGTACTTAGGAAGGTCGTTCGGAGGAGATCCCAAGTTTGTAATGTGCGTTCTCGGTTCTCGAACCGCGCAGCTTTTCGTCGGAGTCCCAGTGGTTGAACGTCGCCACTCGTTCGTACGTCTCCAGCCAGCTTTCGGGGTCCTTGCTCGTTGATCCGTGAAAAGTCTCTGAACTGATCATCGTTGGAACGCGCCGGCTTTTATAGATCACGCGTCGAACATTCTAGCCTTATCTATGGTCGTCGCGCACGCTCTGGAATAATCTTGAGTGTTCGCGTCTTGCGCGCAATCTTAACAAAATGATCTACTACAATCATGAACCTTCTCGAACACTGCAGGCGCGGTTTGCTCACAGTCTTTGTGGGCGTAAACCGAATACAGTAAAAGTGAAATAAGAAACGCGCGGGACACTACGTTCCTCGCGGGTGGTGGTAAAACCAGGCCCCGGAAACTGAGCGCTAGTTTCGGTTTCAAGGAACATGCACGCTCGTTCACTCTAAGCCGAAATTCGGCAAATTTGGACTAACTGCAGTCGTTGAACCAACGGATAAACGGTTCGTCCAACAGGGAGTAAATGCGTGACTGTGCGTGTCGTGCGCAAACGCCCGGCAATGAAGGGACCAACGGGGAGAGTAACTGCGCGCCGATCGTCTGCTGCAAATTTCTGCACTGCTCGGCTCTGTCGGCTAGCACGAAAACGAGTTATATCGGTTGTACGCCAGAGTGAAAGCGAAGCACAATTCAACGAATCGAAGCTGTTATAAGAGGCAAGTTCAACTCGCGCCGGCGCACACAGCGAGCGCATGGGCTCCCGGGCGTTTCTTCCCTGTCGGGCTGCCGCCACTGCCGAACCCAAACAAGTGCAAGCCTCCGAGCCCGGACACCGTGGATAATACGTTTCAATGTGCCGAATTAGGAAGAACTACGAAGAACACTGACAGCGGTAAGAAAAGTAAGCTGTTCGTCAGCGGTCGTGTTCCCGAATAGTCACTGGCCACAACTTCGAAGCGATATACGAAGTAGGCTTCGCATGTCATCGGCACCAAGACGGCCGGCCGGGCCGGCGGCCGGTGTGAGTGCGTTGCGGCACGGGTGAAAGAAACGTCGCATAAAATTTGTTTCGCAGAAAATAATGTCTTCTGGATTAAAGTACAGTTCAAACTGTGTCTTTCTCTCCATGCGACAATCATCGTCAAACATTTAGCATGAAGGCGAGTGCCGATACAAATCATCGTGCGGCCGGCGGTGTGCACAGCGCGTGACTTACGAGCACGGTAAACAACCGTGCCTGCGAGCGGTCTCGTCGTTGTAACTATACACCTATATATATACATCACTCCGTAATGCACCGCGGACAGTGGACACCTACCTATTTTTCCTCTGTGTCTAAAATAACGACGACGAAAATTGCTCAGGAGACGCATGTTGTGATCGCCGGGGGTCGTATGTACAGCCATGCGCCTCGTAAGCCTAGTGACGTTGTCAGCAAGTAGCCGACAGCGGCATCGACGGGGCGCCTCACTGCTTCGCTGGCATTCCCTGCATAAGCGCCGCTGCTATGTTTGTGTGTGCGGAGTTGCGCACCAGTACTGCTAACGCTGGTTCTGCCGACACGATCGAGTGCCAGCTGATAATGCAAATTTGCTGAGGTGAAGGGGCGTAAGAGATTACGCGGATTCAGATTAAAAGATCGATGTGCTTTCGTGCTACAAATGAGCCCACGTAAGTTTGCACGTACTGCGCTATCAATGTTTATTGTTTTATTACGCCGAACAGAAGACTCCCACCGGCACTATATGGAGGTCAAGATACTGTGCCTATATATATCCGATGGGTGGATTTCGGCTGCGGAGCACAGTCGGTCGGTGTGTTATTGTGTGTGTGTGTGCGTGTGTGTGTGAACATATTATATGTGTGTATTTGTGCGCGTGCCCCGAATACTACGGCCTCAAAGCTGATTAAGTTTGAATTACCATGAACTATACCGACCAGTCAAATGTCGCCATTTTTTTTTTCGATTCGTCCAGACGGTTGAACTGTTAGTCCCCCTGGAGCATTCTACAAGGACCAACATTTAAACCAAGTGGAGTAAGTGCTAGGGGGGTAACAGTTGAGCCGCTGTAGTTACTCCCTGCAGTTGGTCCAAAAATGGTTCAAAATCTGTGGCAGCCCATTTAGTCCCCTGAAGGGCCAATGGCATACCCCATTTTGGTCCTTTTTGGCTTAGAGTGTAGCGGTTGCCGGGCATCCTATGATCTGGTTGAACGAAGTGAGCTTGATGTGCATGTTCGCATTTATTAAATGCTAAGCATTTCTTTGCGTACTGTAAGCACTTTGGGTTTCTATCTACGTATCTATCTATCTATCTATCTAGCCGCCTACGTCTGGGTGCTCTCGTGATGGCCTCCCTAACTTGGGGTAGACCAAAATGTGTACGGAAGGGTAAGAGGTATTGACAAATATGTCTGGCGGGTCATGACATGAAACATGAAAATCCCGTCGCGTACATCGTCAAACTCATTTCTCCAGACACGTGTGGCTCATACCCGTATACCACGGGCCGCGGAATGCGGGTATGCGCCACAGGACTTTGACAATTTATATCTACCCAGGAACGGCAAGAACAGGCACTGATAATTCAAATGCGAGAGCGTTAAGAGAAACTGACATTGGTGGCGTTGACACTGGTAATTTAAAGGCAACAGCGTTAAGAAAAACGAACATCGGCGGCGTTGACGCGAGGAATACAAAGGATAGAAATCAGAGTCCCAGCGGGAATCGACCCCAAGCATTCTACGTTGCAATCAAGCATTCTACCACAGAGCCACGTCAGGTGTCGAAACTGCTTTGGAAGAACACCCTATGCAGGCGTAATGTTCGTGAAACGTATATTATGGCTGCAGTGCTGGCTATCTAATTTTATAAACATTACATACGTATTCCTATGACCAAAGAGTCATGTCGGGTTAACGTCAGTTGTATACGTAAGCGCCATTCATTGTGGTTGGTCTACGTAGCACTATCCAAGGCTAACATCCTTCCAAGCACAAGCTCTACATATCGGCTTACGGCTTCTGGTGTTGACAATATCCATGTTTCTGTTGGCATCATTGCACAACTGTAAACAACAGGTTAAGAGAAAGAAATACGCAACTGTTCAACATGTCTGTGCTTGCAACATTTGTACATATCTTTAGCGTCATTTCATAACGTTTCGTTCATTAAAAAAATGACAACCCAGTCACCTTACCTCCGGATGCTTCGCATCACATCGATTCCCATGGTACTTGGGATCTGCCTAACTTGTTTGCTTTCGCGAGTTTTTACAAATAAAGAAAATTGGATTTCATTGTAAAGAACTCTTCTTTCGTTTAATTTGGTGTTTTTTTTCTGATTTTGTGAATTTTAAATCAGGCGAAGTGGTTGACTTGAATTCGTAGCGCTTGCCTCCGCTCCTCCTTGCCACTCGCTCAGCGATATCACAAGTTGGATCGCGCTCAGTTACCTTGCTGGGTTGGCGTGCCAAGTACGGGAAAGATAAGACAGAAAGTTGTGGCGTGCAGAGAACGGAAGCCGCAGTGGGCTACGCCGAGCAAGTCAAGCATACATAAGACGAAGATGGCTAAATCGGGCATCACATGTTTTTTCGCGGCTCTGCGGTACGTTATCCCGGGGATTTCCAGCTCTACGAAGGTTTTTCAGGTTTCCTAGTGGCAACGGGTGAGCACAAGTACTTGGCCCATTATTTCAGCAGGTATTTATTTCGCATGAGTACATGTGTAAACCCAGTTCTCTGGAAGCCTGACTGGACTGACATAAGCGCAGTGTCGCTAGACTTATTGGTCAAGACGACAGCCTACCTGCTGTCGGCAAAATACGTTTAATGAAAGGCTTGAATGCGTGTTGGCTCAGCTATATAGTTTTTTCATCTTTTACTTTTGGCATGTAGGTCGAATGATGTCAAGCAATTTTAGACTCCTTCCTATTCATGAAATTCATGTAGCCAATTTGAAACTTGGTGGTTCTTTACTTCTAATACTGTTACTGAAATACATGTGGTGGACTGAATGCTTCTAGGAATCGTTGCAGGAAACGTCGCTGGAGCCAACGTTTTGACAAGTGAACTTTTCTTCGTGACGGCAACGCTGCTGCCCTGAAGAAGACAAGTCAACTTGCCGCAACATTGTTTCCAGCGTCGTTCTCTCTTGAAGAACTTGTCATCGCTTCAAGCCTCTCTATTCCTCTGAACTTCTGTCTCGTTTGGTAGTCAACTTCTGTAAGAAAACTACGTGCGCCGTCATAAAAAAACGTGGTTGAGTCAAATGCGACGTGTCCTGCTCGTGATTGTTAATAATTTTCGCATTGCTTCGGATATTCTGGGTCCACTGTTTGCTCATTATGTCCATATTTGAGTTGTGAATTAAAGCTGGTTTTATAGACTGACACTTTCGCACTACGCGTATGTCTGTTTTTTTTTTTAAATACGGAACCTGCAATAAAAAATTTAATTTTATTGGTGTCGGTCAAGTTATGTCTTAGTGAGCAATCGGTGCGCTTAAGTTTCGCTGCTTCAGAACACACGAACAAAATTTAAAAAATTGTTAACGAAATTTTACGAATGACCGC
>JALIZH010006134.1:0-16918 GCA_030522465.1 Rhipicephalus appendiculatus | reverse complement strand
ATTGTGAGCAGAAAAGTGTAGCACGCTGTCAAATAGAACAACGAGATAATCGATCTCATAAACCTTACATAACTACACAGAAATGAACACGTATGAAGGTGACGCGCTAGATTTTTTGCGAATGATAACCATGGATTTGGTCTTTGAGATGTTCAGGCAAAGGTTCTTGCAGTGGCACCACTCAGAAAAAGAACCCAAATTTTACTGCAGCAAGCGACCGTCACTAACTGAATGAATTTACTTAAATATATAGATGTCATCACCACACAAAATGAAACAAAAACCACCCAATCGCAATAGACCAGTCATTACATAAAGTAAAAATAGGAGTGCGCCTAATGATGACCTTTGAGGGACACTACTAGTCACTTTGTAGATAGAAGACGTTTGGCCATTTACGCCAATATTACATGATTCATTAGGTAGATAGCTGTGCGGGAGAGAGTAAACATCAAATTGCGCAGGTTTAGCCATTTTAACTATTATTAGTGAGTGGCTGAACCATTGTTCATTATGAATAAATGAGTTTTTCACACCAGACGACAATATGTAGTGAAGAGCGAGCTCGAATATGGCGCAGAGTTTAGTAAGGCACAGAGTAGAAAAATCGGGAAATTAAATACTGGAAATACAGAAGCGGCTTTCCATATGCTAGGAAATGTGCATTTGTTCAGGAAGATAATAAATACCGCAATCAGTACTGCAACCGATATACTTCCATAAGCTTTTACAAGGGTGGAGGGCATGCCCCATGGGCCACATGATAATGATGTTCTTAAACGCCTAAAGCATTTGCAGATGATACTTTCATCTAGCGACAGAGCACTAAATGTCCCAGCTGCCTTAAGCTGGTAACTGATATTAGTGCTAGAGTCTAAGGCTTTATAAACGGACGAGAAATGCGTCACAAAGAAGTCCGCGACGTCATGCACTTCTACACCATTTGAGTTTCCAATATTGCTAGGCCAATATTGGAAACTCCAATATTGCTAGGCCATTTGCATTCATACTTCCAAATTATAAATGTAGGATAGCTTGTGTATTTGGCTAGCCTTGACTATCTCTCACTGGTATGTCACTGGAATTCGTAATAATTGTTGCATTGTCACATAAGCAGTACGCAGCCGCATTCTTTGACGTAATCAGATAGATGCATACCATATTAGTGCAAATAATTTCAACGGGATACCGCATAATGGCGGAAGCGTTAGACAGGAAAATTGACAACCACCCGATTGTAACACGAAGCCATGAGGAAATCCACGCAGGTTTCTCTGAAAGAGAACATTTTATTTCCCGAAAAATTGGTCCTGGTCTGGGGATCAAACCGGCGACCAACGCCATCCTGGGGCGGTTACTCGACCAACTGAGCTACCCTGAAAGCTAACAATTGGCTATATATATATATATATATATATATATATATATATATATATAGCCACGAGTGTTTGATTTCGATGTTCGCCCGCACAGACTGCGCCGCAACGTTTGAGACGCTTCGAGATTGTTCTTATGCATTAATTGGCAACTTGAAGCACAAGCATGGGCACATATTATTGTAAATCAGTATCGAGAAACGGTCTATATATATATATATATATATATATATATATATATATATATATATATATATATATATATATATATATATATATATATATTGTGAAGAACGAGACACAGAGACAGCACCCGTTCCTGGGCCGGCTGTTCTATATTCTATCGTCGTCTTCCTCTGCCCCCAGCTCGCCGCCCGCGCGCCCGAACTTCAGCGTCGTTCTTGTTCACGACACTCGGGCCATGACTGCGAGCGCGCGCAGCTGCCGACAATGCCTCTTGTGGGCGGCACTGGCTGCATCGCAGCGGTCGGTCCCGGCCACGCAGTGACTCTGTTTGGAGATTTTCCAGTGTGTTTTCTGGCGGGCGGGATTGGCTTTGTTGCTGTGGTCTGTCTTGTCCATGGTGCGACGTCTTTTGGAAGCTTATTGACGATGGTTCTGGCGGGCGGCCCTGACTGTATCTGCATGGTCGCAGGATCCCGGAACGTTTACCTTTGTCTAGCGACATTTTGGAAAGCAGGACAGGAAATGGTGGATTCGGTAACGCAACATGTAGCCCCAAACGCGGCCCGTCTGCGCAATTTGCACCAGGTCGAGGGACGTTTTCGTGTGCTCGTGGGGTCAGAGAGAGAGAGAGATATGCAAGGAAAGGCAAGGAGGTTAACCAGACGCACGTCCGGTTTGCTACCCTGCACTGGGGGGAAGGGATAAAGGGAGGAAAAGAGTGACAGAAGGTTCCCGCGCTGACTTGCGACGTGGCTTGTGTTCGTGCGTAGTTGTCGCTGTGGGGCCGCCTGGCATCCTCAAGTCAGCAATTCTGGAAGCCGCGCTGTGTACATGTGGGAGATCCTCGTCGGTAGCCGTTCCTATAGGAGGACACTTGTGCTGCGGAAGAAGGTCTTCGATCAAATTAATCTCAAACTTCTCACAGACCTTGGTGTCTTCTGAAACACGTCTCTCGGCAAGTCATTAAGGCTCTTACGTTCAACCAATGAATGAGTCGCACGCAGATCCGCTTTCGTCTGGTTAGAGAGGATGTTGTTGGAATCCGTGGATAGGCATTTCGCATCAGGTGGTAGAACGTGCAGTACAACGTGAGCCGGTGCCTCCAAGTGATCAAGCTTTAGCGGGCGTGAAGGCAGCTTTTCTGTAAGGTGTGGAGGGCAACCGCTCTCGGCCATTGGCAAGGGATGTTCTGTCACCGGTTACCGAGGCAGGGACACAACACAGCCTTAGTCCGGTGCTTGTACCAGACCCAGCTGCGTAGGTGTCTGGCGGTGAGCTACAGCGTGCCGTTGCTGCCTCGAGAGGGAGCCCCTCCTGAGGCTCCGTCCTCGTTGGAGGTCAAGTTGAACTCGCTGGAGGTACAGGGAACCCGGCCGAAAGCGGCAATCAGGGCAGCACTCCATTCTGCCCAGGACTGCTGCCTCACGCCTTCGTACCTGTGCCACGCTGCGGCACCGTCCCGAAGGCGCTCTACGGCCAGGGACCATTTCTGCACCTCCGTCCAAGCCTCGGAGAGCTCCTGTAGCATTGATGGTCGCCACCCAATGTTCGGCGGGCTCGTGAAAGCCGCGGAACTCCGGTATTTTGCAGGCGGCTCGCGATGGTGGGACGGCCGACGAAAATCCAGAGAGCGCCAACGCGAAGCAGCCCAGCTGGTGTGAGAGCTGCATGAGGGCACACCTGAGCTCTCTGCGTTGCTGGGGTGAGGTGGCCTCCAGGTCCTGTGAGGAGGCTAGATCCAGCGTGGCGTTGGCGGCGCTCAATGCCGGCATGAAGGCAGGAATTAGCGCAGAGCTAGACGCCCTCAAAGCGTTCACCGTGCCGCGGAGTCGCGCGATGGTATGCCGCAGCTGCGCGGCGCTATCCGATGATACGCATGCGGAGCCCGTGGCAACGTTGGTGAAGTCGGAGGCGGTGATTGGGCTCACTGCTGTGGGATCGTTGTCAGAGGGCGCCTGAACAGCACCCCTCAGTAGCTCAGGTACCGATGGAGTCCGGAGTGAAAGGTAGTCGTCACGGGATGTCTGAGCAGTGGTGCCCGGCAACAGGAGGCCACGTGTTGTCTTCGCGGCGCCGGGGCACGCCAAGGAAGCGTGAACGGCGTCCCTTGGATGCTCACCCGTGAGAAGAGTGTCGGGCACGGGATCTGTGTAACGGGAAGCGTACTCGACGTTCCCGAACGGCAGGAGCCCGTGCGCCTTCTCAGACGAAGGTGATAGCAAGGTTCCTGTCATGTCGCACCGTGGAACCACCGAAGAGGCATTGACGTCGTCCGCGGATGATTCGATGGGCAGGTGCAGCAGCGTTCGGGTCGTGTAGTCCATGATCGAGGAAGCGTGGACGGCGTTCCTGGATGGAGAGACCCGCACTGCCGACGACCCGCGAGGACACGTACAGGTGGCTTCAGCCGTATGGTTCAGATGTCGGACTGCGCCATTGTGAAGAACGAGACACAGAGACAGCACCCGTTCCTGGGCCGGCTGTTCTATATTCTATCGTCGTCTTCCTCTGCCCCCCAGCTCGCCGCCCGCGCACCCGAACTTCGGCGTCGTTCTTGTTCATGACAATATACATGCATATATATATATATATATATATATATATATATATATATATATATATATATATATATATATATATATATATATATATATATATATATATTGTCACGTAGTTGCAGAAGCCAGAAGTCGGCAGGTCCAATACAACACTGGAATCCAAGACGAAAATTTAATCGGCAAGCAAAACACGCTGCACAGTCACAGCGGCGAACAGAACGTCTGCCGTCGATGATATGCCAAGCGGTAAAGCGCGTTGGCTTTTATACATGTGCTATCGAAGATTCCAGCGTTATCGTTGGTGGCCGCGTAAGCATGCAATACTGAATGCAGAAGACAATAATAAGCTTGGAGGACGCTAAGGTCTGACGCTTAAGAAGGGAATGCGATGGCTATTTTGCCTATTACTCAAAATTTTAATATCCTTAAGCATCTGCGCTAACAGAGCCAAGGATAAGAGAGCAGTATAACCGACGAGGTGGTGGATAGAAGCAATGAATCACCTCCGCCTCTGGTGGTATCTGTTGGTCAGGCTGTATTCGATTGCGGCTCGAACACACATCTTTCTCTGTGCACTGTAAACGCAAACTAGCTGAATTGGGCGTTTTAAGGGCTTAATACTACCTTCATTTGGGACCGTACTCCCTTAGGGAGTATTAAGATCGGTGTAATAAAGTTCTGCGTCCTCAATTTTACTTCCTTGAGAAATTATGGGGATAAAAGGTGGAAGAAAGGACGTAAACTCACGATCTGACGCCATTTTGTCAAATAGAGTTCAAGGACAGAAAACTCCTATTTCACTTTCTCGGGCATATCATCCCTTTATTTTATCCGAAACTATAGTGCCTTCAGTGCTGGCATGCATGTAATGCAACTGCGTGGGCGAAAGAAGTGTTTCTCAAAGTGCTTAATAAATTCAATGAACGTGCTAATCAACGAATTCTTCGTTTCGTCGACTGATGCACATTGTTGTACGGAATGCACGCTACCGCTGGGCTCGGGTTCACGATGCATTTCGACCACAGAATCACTTCGCTTATGTTGTTTTACCATCAAATCGAAGTTAAACTAAAAGTAGGAGCGTGTACACCCTCGATGTGGCCTATCAGCACCGCATGCACAGTCAGTATACGCTTTTGTATGACGAATTGGGCACAGGCGGTGTGCCTCAACGCATGGAATAAGATCCGGTGTTGAAAGATCCCAGCAAAAAAAATGGCCCCCACCTCCCCGAAGGGGAATCGTGAGGAAATGCGAATGCATTTCGCGCGCGCTTCACTCCATTTATATATGGTGGTTGTGGTTCGAAGAAGGAAAAGGCGCCTAATTTCTGCAGCCCGGTCGGGAGCACGGCGCAGCGCCTGTTTTTTTTTCTTTTCTTTTTTTTTTATCGCGGTAGCTCCGCTGAGCTCCCGCGATGCGAGCGCCCTCACGCGCCAGAGCGCGCTCCTCCTCTCCACTTTGCTAGGGGCGAGGATAAGCGCGCGCGCCCGCAGCTTTTGCTATGGGAGAGAGAGTGAGAGCGGAGAGATAACACCTGCCGGCGCGCGGACGCCTCCTCAACCTATCCTCCTCCCCGCGGACAACGCCGGCCAACGCCGGACAACGCCGGACAACGCAGCCTGACATAGCCCGACTAAGAAATGCATTCGCATTTAAAAAAAAGAAAAAAGAGAAACGAAAGAAAAAATTGGCCGCGTATCTGCGTGCTTCGCTGCAAATGTCGTCGAAAGACGACAGTCTTGTGCCGACTGCACTGCATGAGCGGCATGAGTACCACAATTTAATAGCTGGGCTAGCCGCTGGGCTCGTTTTTCGGACGTTTTCCGGGCACGCTTAGACGGACGCCGGCGTTTCTCCGCTGAAATTTGGTCTTCGGTCTTTTCCCTTCGTTCTCTGATCATGTCTTGTAGAGTGGGTCGTATTTCATCAAGCGGCCATATATGTTTTGCCTTGCCTGAGACAGCGCTCTTCCACGATGAATCAGCCGCATCTGGCTGGCATTGATAAAACAGAAGAGGACGCCATCTACAGCGCTACCGGGGAACATCGGCTTGTGTTGAACTATGCTGCTGCCAGGTGGCAGCACCACAGCGTCAAAGTTAAATCACTGGGCGGAGACTTGTTTTGTACACAGCGGCGCATTTTCAGCGCCGCGTAATAAACACTAGGATCTTTATAATTACGTATCTATAGATTTTGTTTTAAAGGAACACTGTGAATAGTACTAAGGTATTGATGTTGTGCCTCAGGTATGCGTAATATTTGATTTTTAATTGCCCAAGCTCACCCGTATGAACACATGCCTTTCGGTCAAGATTGGAGGTCGTAAGGCAGGGGGTTAAACTTTGGCCAGCTGGCTGAATCGTGCGACGTGCCGACAAACAGAGAAACATACAGACAGACAGACAGACAGACAGACCAAAATTTCTCCGTTTAGGTATCCCAAGAAAGACTATCGTCTTTAAAAACGCGACTCTCCTTAAGCGGCTGCTCTGAAAGGGACGAAGCGCCTTCGACCTTCGAACGGCGGTGATAAGAGCGGAACAACCATCGCACGCATGCGCGCACGGAGGGGAAAAGAGAAAGCAAAAAGAAAGAAACGCGAAAAGAGAGTCGCGAGAAACGCGAGAAGTTCCGAAATGACGGCGGATGCTACCGCAGGCTGGCCCCAGCGGCGTGCGCGAGTGATAGCGAAGCGAAGCCGTCATGGGATAACGTCGGTTTTGT
Organism: Rhipicephalus appendiculatus; assembly: GCA_030522465.1. Classification (NCBI taxonomy): domain Eukaryota; kingdom Metazoa; phylum Arthropoda; class Arachnida; order Ixodida; family Ixodidae; genus Rhipicephalus; species Rhipicephalus appendiculatus. The sequence continues at coordinate 10,068 of JALIZH010006134.1, read as the reverse complement.
GAAGGACGCCTTTCAACTACCCTGCTATGCGTCGATCATGTGTGCACATTTCATGCCGGCAGCATTCGTGTGTTCTCGTCGCGGGACGTGAAATGTGTGGTTTGACGACAGCGCAACATGCACTGCGTGTGCAATGGTCTGGCAATGGCCCGGTGACTCAAGCGAGCAGCAGCTGATGGGCGCGCCGCGTTAGCGGCACATTCAGGAACACAAATGGTACGTAATACTTATGTTTCCTCTGTTTGCGCGACCTTGTCGCTTGGGCAGCACTAGGTGCTGTTCTGCACATTGCGTCGCGTCAAAAGTGCAATGAAAAGCGAAAAAAGAAAGGCCATTAAGCTCATATAACAACGATGTGTGATGCATGTTTCGAATTGGCTGACCGCTTGGCGTGGCCAGCCAATTCAAGCGAGTGCGCCTTAAAACTGAATGTTTGTACGACATAATTTCCTTGCTTGCGATAAAGCATGAATGAACCAGTGCTTCCAGGGACAGGGGCTCCGGAAGTATATCTGATGTGCGGGGGGCGACGACGTCTGTAGGCCGATGTCGCATCGTAAATATATATATATATATATATATATATATATATATATATATATATATATATATATATATATATATTATTCAAAAGAAAGTTCTGTGAGTCCGGTGCACATATAGTCAAGAAATGAAGGAGCACACTTACGAAAATTGAATATTTTTTTTTTGCTCCTGAATATTTTTTAAATGCGAAGCATTTCTTAGCGAACTTCGGCGACTTTGAGCGTATCTATCTATCTATCTATCTATTTATCTATCTATCTATCTATCTATCTATCTATCTATCTATCTATCTATCTATCTATCTATCTATCTATCTATCTAGCCGCCTACGACTTTGTGCTCTCCTGGCCGTATCGTTAGTGGCATTTATACCAAAATTGGGATGGCATATCATGACTGTATGACGAACATGAATGGTTGGTCATATCATGAAAATCATGAATAACATGTCATGAAAAACATGATTTACACGCAATGGCCGTAGTGCTCCTGCGGCCGTTTTCTTAAATTGATACATCCAAAAATTCGCACGATGAGACATTTCTGCATAACCAACATAAATGACAGGTGGTAATATGAAAATCATGACCTGCATGTCATGTACAACATGATTTACATGCCACGCTCATGGCGCGCTGGCGGCCGTTTCGCTAGCTTGATATACACCAGATATGGTATTGCGTGACGTGACTGTATGGCGAACATAAATACCAAGTGGTAATATGGAAATCATGACATGTCATGTGCAACATAACTTGCATGCCACGCTCATGACAATCTCGTGGCCGTTTCCCTAGCTTGATATACACCAAGTTTTGTATTGAAGGACGTGACTGTATGACGACCATAAATGACAGGTGGTAATATGAAAATCATGACGTGCATGTCCTATACAACATGATTTACATGCCACGCTCATGGCGCGCTGATGGCCGTTTCGCTAGCTTGATATACTCCAAATTTGGTATTCGGTGACGTGATTGTATGACGAGGATAAATGACAAGTGGTAATATGCAAATCATGACATATCATGTGCAACATGACTTGCATGCCACGCTCATGACACTTGTGGCCGTTTCGCCAGCTTGATATAGGTACACCAAATTTTACGGTGAAAGCCTTTAATGTCTCATGCTCACGTCCGCCCGTTCGTCCATCCCTCCAGCCGTGCCCTGGCACAGTGCCAGGTGGGAGCCGGGGAGCGCAAACAGACGCCGGTCGCGTTGGACTCTACAGCGCTCGCGCTTTGCTTGCGTAGCGTCGCTGTGCCCAGCGTATCTAATCATGCAAGGAGGGAGACGCGTGCGCATCACGTTCCATTCTGACCGACCCCGTGTCAGTGGGCAAAGGCGTTCGAGGAACACTCTTTGGAATTGACAAAATGTCCGTCAATTTAAACGCTGGAACGCGGATGGCGTCTGCGCGATGCGCAGAGCGCGAGAATACGAACGCATGTGAAGCGGAGGTACATTGGTCTCGCGTCTCGCTGCGATTCGAGGTAAAAAATTAAGCGAACATAAGTGGCAGGTGGTAACATGAAAATCTTGGCATGCATGCCATCTACAATGCCATTTGCATGCCACGCTCATGGTGCGCTTGCGCCCAGTTCGCTAGCTTGATATACACCAAAATTTGTATTGCGCGACGTGACTGTATGACGAACACAAATGACAGGTCCTAACATGTAAATAATGACATGCATATTATGTACAGCATGATTTGCTCCTTGCTGGCTGCTTCGCATCCCATCGATTCCCACAGTGCGTGGGATCTGCCGGTTTTTTACTGTTTAACGTTTCGGCCGTGGCACGGCCTTCGTCAGAATGACCGTGCCACGGCCATTATATATATATTGTGTGCGTGTGTGCGCGCGCTCAACCTTAGCAAGAAAGCGATGCTTTGTGGGGAAATTTATCACGAACGAGGACGAGGTTTGCCTAGATGGATTACGAAGATTCACCATTTGACGCGACTGCCTTTTGAAATTGTTTTCTGAAGTTTTTCTCAGCTGACGGTAGAATAGACACTTCCTATATAGTTCGCTGACAGCACCCTCGGCCTTTTTTTTTTCTTGTGTTTTGTGCCTCACCCGGAGTCTATATCGACCAAATGACGCTGATGCCATCTCATGAAGCCACTATAACACGTTTACGTGGAACATAAAACGCGAAATCTTGAGTTGTATTGGTAGAAAATTAAGTATCGTTGTGGCTTACCGCGCAATTGAAGCCGACAGTGAAGTCGACGTTTTTTGTCCGCCTTCTCTACCGAGGAAGTGGGTAAAACATGTGCATATAAATGTTTTCAAGTGTAACTTGTCTGCTTCGACGTCTGATACGCACAGCCAGTTAAGGACCTTAATGAGACACTAACAAGAAACATGAAGTTCAGCTGAAATGAACAGGGGCATTAAAAATGCGTGCAGTATTGGTTGGGTGTGAAAAGATGACTTATTAGTGGATATATTTGTAATCAAAGACCAAATATCTCTTACTCAATTTCTCTCGCCCCAGACTCGGTGCTGAAGCGATATGTCGTCACGAATCTCATTGCTCTCAGCGAATTAGAAGGCGCCACGATGCATCACCATATGTGCAAAAGGCCGCTGCATAGCCGCGGATTTTGTGATTGCCGCGATGGATGTGGTTGCAGACTTTGAACCTCGCAGCGAAGATCTCGCCATGGAAGCAGGATTGCATTTCAGTGGGTCTGAAATGATCCCACATGCTCTCGCGGCAGCTCTTTCTGCCTATGTCTGGCAGCAACCGACGGAAAGGGAAGCCTCGTTTTCGTCGACGGCATGCGAGGCGTTCATTTGCTGAATACTGTTTATGTACACTCGTATTACAGTTCTACTATCTGTATCTTGTTAGTGTTATTGTGCGCGAGGCCCACCACTGGAGATACGGGTGCTGCAATCGTTGTGACGTGCTAAGTTGGATCACGTCATGCCACCTTGCTTCATGGAACCTTGGTCTAACGATGGGAAGCCGGCGGCCCGAGCGCTTTTTTTTTTTAGTTTCCCACATCAATCAGCCTCGTTTCACAACCAGTTCAAGCGCACTGGCCTCTAGAAATAACAAGAGCTTGCATATCGTGACCAATGTTTTCGGTGGCATGGTGCTCTGGCGCTAGGTCAGGGTGTTATTCATATTTACGGTTTTACCTCAAGCATAACGAATATCACGATGCATGGCGCATAAAGCTTAGAAAAACGGCAATAAACCGAAGTCCGGCGCACGTGTGTGCAGCAAGTCCATCAGAGAAGGCGACTTTTGTCTGCCGACTAGGAGCACCAACGTTAATTTGGTGAGCAACAGTGAGCTCGCACGAGGCACTTTCCCCTTCCAGCGACGACGCCCACACCTCGAAGTCTTTTTCAAAATTACTTCGGGAGCATCATATAGTCTTCCCCCATCCTACGCACGCTGATCGGGGAACATGTCGCTGAGGAAGCATCGATACATCGTGAAAATTGAGAAGGGTGGAACACACTTTGATAGAAAAAAAGCAGTTTGTAAACGAGTTTTTGGTTTCAAAAAATAAAATAAGAAACCCTGCAAGAAAGCCTATAATAATTTTTTTAATCGTTAATTCGTCCCGGCGTCTGCCCACGAAAGCTCGCCGTGTGCTTGGAGGCTGACAATACCTGAAGAGTTGATTAAGAGCTTCTCGATCGCAATCCTCCAGCAACAAGACCGTGGGCCGCGCTTTCCCTTTCCGATTTTCAGTACGGTCATTGTGTCGAAGAACCAAGGTAGTCTGGGCCGAACAGGAAGAAACCGAGCATTTGAAGTGATAAGTTTAATGGCGAAGATAGTAGTAGGTTGGGGGGGTTCATCCCCCACCACCCTGAAATTATTACATTTTGTTTTGTGCTGATATACATGCGCCGATTTAGGACTGCTTGCTTCACAGGAAATTTTTAACTGGATACGCGCACTCATACAAACACACGCAAGGAACATAAATAAAGGGGGGGTCAGAACCCTCTAAAAAAGTTTCTGGCTGCGTCCCGGGCAGGTTCATGGTTAAAATCGTGCTTATGTGGGTGAGGCTTACACCGACCTTTTTTTTATCTCATTTTATCTCATTTCTTTTCATGGGCTTGGATAGCGACAGAGAAAGAGGGAAAAACAAGAGACATTGTAAAGTCGTGGGGCTGCGAAGTGCTCGTGCAAGAGCTGCAGAATATAGCGCCAGCCTTTACTTCCCTGAGAACCACTTCAGGACGGAATATACATTGAACCAGACGATAACAGGCAGTGCTGCTTACGCAGACAAAGCACCGGCAGATAGTGTCAGAAGTTACAGACTTCCAGAGAATTTTGTCTCGTTTGCAGAAGGAAGGGAGCGCCCTTTACGTAGTCAAAGGAGTCTGTAGCTTCAAGGGTGGTTCCGGGAAAAAGGAAAGCCAGGAAGGGGGGGGGGGGAGGGGGGTGTTGGAACAGTAGTGTGGGGGCATGCCCCCCCACTGGTTTTAAACCTGTGGGGGGCGATGGCCCCCCACTGCCCCCCCCCCCCCCGGTTCCGGAGCCCCTGTCCAGGGAGTATGCACTTAAGCTACAAAAAAAAAGACAGCTGTTATCACGCTGTCATGTGATAACACATGCATTAAGGCCAGATTTGTTTTCTATTTATTCTGTTCCCATGCGCAGATTATGAGCCAAGTAAGAATACTTTTTGACGACAATTTTGCATTGTGCACTTTGTCCGTCTCCAACACAAAAAGTTAAATGGCATATCAAGGCGCATTGACATCATGAGCTTGTATACATTTAGCTAGAAAGAATAAGTCATGTTAATGACACATTATGATGGCCATATGATGTGTAAGACATGTGCTTAGTTACAGTGTGTATGCTGAAGCACATGCATTTTATCGTATGGTCACTTCATTAGTCACATATCAGCACTAGAGCTTGCCAAGGTTACATGTGCATATTTATAAAATTTAGGAGATGTGCCACTTGTGCAAGGCTAATTTAACCTACATTGATATAGGTCAGTTGAATCTGTTGAACCTCGTTGCTGAACCACCTTGTTCCTCGCTGGTTATTTTGTTTTACTTTTTGTTGCCATAGTGTTTATGAAAAGCACACAGTATTCTTACTGTTGACACAATTTCTGACAAGGTAAACAGGCTGGTACTCTGTCCACGTCTTCTATTGTCGTCATGACAAGTGCGTTATTTACTTTTGCCGTGAATCAATACCAAGTCACCCAATCGTCAGTCCTAAACAGAACACCTGTGGTTGATGGAGAAGCGAGTGTTCGATGTGTTGTAAGTAATATAAGTAATAATAACTGTTGGTGCGTAATGTCCCAAAACCACCATACGATTATGAGAGACGCCGTAGTGGAGGGCTTCGGAAAGTTAGACTGCCTGGGGCTCTTTAACACGCACCTAAAGCTAAGTACGTGGGCCTAAAGCAGTTACGCCTCCATTGGAAATGCGTTAACTCCAAGGTTAATCATACTAAAATTTGCACCCCTTTACACTACAATGCTAACTTCACTGACAGCTAAATCTACTCGAATGATGGTACACAGGACAAAAGTACACTTCTGGTGCTGTTTCGCATTTCATTACAGTTGTGTACTTTTTTGCCCTCTGTACTTTAAGTGAAAAGTTCACAAGAAACTACTTAGCAGCATCTCACTATTGCATTTGTTTTGTGTTCTGTTTAAAGGTCTGCAATAGTATAGTCAAGTGTGAGTCTTTGCCAAGACATTCATATTTCTCGATATGGAAAGCTTAATGGACTTCTTTTCTATTATTTTCAGGAAGACATTTCTGGCAAAGCTGCAAGAGTTGCTCACCCACTTGTTTGTGTACAAGACACTGTATTGTGGAAACACTCCCCTGAGCCTCACTTTACACTAACGAGGACCTGGAGTGTAATGCACACCACAGAAAGATATACACACTTAGTGCGAAAAAAATTACAAAAATAAAGAACCATGCACTCACAGAATGAGTATGAACGTGACTAAAAACGCCATACACGTGTTAAATTTCAGTTGCTAGTACTGCGTTGTCCTGTTCCCTTCATTTCTATTTGTATGTGTGTTGCTGTTTTGTTTTCACTCTTTAACTATGAACTCAATTCCTGACTGCTTTACAGGCTCTATAGATTTGTGGTCAAATTATATTCAACCACATGGCATAGCAAGCCCTAGGATCCAAGATGCCAAGCCACCAGCCACTACTTGTGGGAAATTTTTAATTTTAGGCATGTGATTGCCTAATTTCAAGTTGACTTTGCAGCCATGGTAGTGGCATTAACTTTCAATGTGGTAATTATGCACAAGCAATGAAGTGAGGAATTAAAGATGAAGAACTTTTTAGGTTGCAGACGACAGTGGCTGGCATGGGAATATTGTAAACATAGCTGTAGTAATTATGTATAATAGAAGTGTTGGTATATTGCAGTTGTGTGATAATGGCGACAAATTCCCAAGTATATTTCTAGAAAACTGCGTTCATTTTCAGATATTTGTGAGTAAGTATGTGCAGCCATACAATACAACCAACCCCTATACATATGTCACGGATCCCCGGATATCTGTCGGCCAGAAGGAATGGACGAGGCGAGATCGTTAAACACACACATGTTTAATTGCACACTAAATGAACGCACACAATAACCCTAGAATAACAACAAACGTGAAAAAATTGACGGCAGATCCACGAGGTGAATGATGATGAGATTGGGCGAAGCTCCTGGAAGTAATCATCGGTTAAACCGTGAAATTTCTTCCGTTAATTGGCCCGATAAAAATGACGTGAAACGATTGATTAAATGTTTTATCAAACTTTTATTGCTGGTTTCCGTTGTCCTTTCATTATGACCGCTTTGTGGTCGGTGAAATGTAAGCAAAGTGGTTCTTGCACTGGTTGCAGCGGCATCCTTATCCATACGAGCACACACCGACGGCAACGAGCATCGTCAACTACAAACCTGTATCGCGATATGGTTTTGATTATAAAACCATTGCTTTAGAAAACACCTGGCGTCTTTCGTTAAGCAGCTGGCGTCTTTTCGTTTTGCTTTAGAAACATCTGGCGTCTTTTCGTTTCGCTTTTAGAAAACATCTGGCGTCTTTCGTTGGTTTATTTCATCAATCAACGGCGTTTTGAACAAAATTTTTTATTGTTTAATCACGCACAGGAGAAATCTCACCAGGCACCACCTTGGAGGTAAACAATGGCTGCTACTGGGAATGAGAGACAGCAGAAGTCGGCTTTTTTTTTTTAACGTTTCCTACTGGAACATGCCAATGGCTGCTAATGGGGAATGAGAGACAGAAGAATTCGGCTTTTAGTTAACGCGCACGCTGCGAATTTTTTATTGTTCAACAACGCGCAGGAGAAATCTCCCACCGGCACCACCTTGGAGGTGAAAGCGTAAGACTTGTTACGCACTACGACTACGACTGCGACAACGGCGAGGGACGAACGGGTGCCGCTTTAAGGAGCTTCGCCCCTAAAAGGAACACTCTACATAATCATCTCAAAATAAAGCTATTATACAGACTACAAACAAAAGTACGAAGCGTTCGTCGCTTGCACAACTCACGGCGTTATATGCCGGTTCATGATGAGGCGAGGCGTTGCGGGGGGCACTGGCGTTGCCGTCAGCGTCCAACTCGGTGGCGCCGTCCTTCCGTGGCGAGGAACGCATGCCGGCGTTGTCGTTGACGCTGGGGGGACTCTAAGTTCAGTGACCTGCGCGTCGCAGGTACTTGCGCTGGCCCGCGTCTCCCAGGGACAGGATCTGGCTCAGACGAGGCCTACGGTGCGGTGCCGTAGGATGGGACGCTCGGAGCACAAGCCGATGGCGCTCCCAGGCCGCTGCGGGTCCTCGTGCTCGCCTTCCGGTCCTTTGGCCAGCCGGAGTCTACGGTGCGATGCCGTTGAACGAGAGCTGGAGCGCCCGGAACACAAGCCGGCGACGCTCGTGTCCAGCTCACGCGCTCACGATGGAACACCCAGGGCACCTCTGTCCACGTCACCTTATATGTTCCACCTCGTCTTTCTCTTCGTCTGGTGTCGTGGTTCCACGTCATGCGTGCTTCTCGTCTTCCTCTTCTTTCATCGTATTTTTCTTGTCGCCTCCAATATGTGACAATGGCCCCCCTTCTTCAAGAGTTTTCTCTGGAAGAAAACTGCTCAAAGCCTCCAATGTCTTCGGACGGGGACCACTCCGATGTTTTCTTCTCTTAGTCTCACGCTGACCTTAAATCACCCCCACCACACTAATCTTCCAGTGCCACCATTGTCTTGAACGCACTCAAACTACACCACTGACACAATATAACCGCGATTGTCCACCCAACACAATCAATCATATTACCCCTGTCACTGTCAATGTCCTTACACAGTTTCTTGAACACAATACTACACACTGTATGCACTCACGGTTCACATTGTTCTAAATACCTTTGTATGAAATTTGATTCGTAATTCAACGTCGAAATATGTTTGCTCTATGCATAGACTTATCAATTCATCACACTAACCAATGTAAGCGTTCAAGCTTACGTCTTCTCTTTTTCACCGTGCGCGCCTTACACGACCTTCTTCCGCGTTTTCTTTCTGCGCGCCGTTGTGAACACCCTGTGCAACCTCTGCGTTTATGCCTGCCAACATTCATCCAACGCCTCTTCCACACGACTCTTCTAGGATGATTCTCAATCGCACTTCCCCGGCTAAGCATTGGCGCATCTATCTTAACCTTATTGTATATCTGCTTAATTTTCGGACTGGTTTTATTTCTCCTTTGCTTTGGCTTAACAACACCGTGCGTCTCAGCCAAGCCAATAGCTCTCACACTCTCCATTACTACAGTCTTTTGCGATTGCCCTGTGCTTTTTCGTTCAAGCCATGCACTTTTCAGCAATGTGCTCCTCTCGACTTGCACGTCGCCTGGCAAAACCGCAATCGTTTCCTCAGGTCCTTGACCAACACTTTCTACACAACGTTCGTGAACAACTTCATTACTGGATCCACATGCCATTTCTGAGCCAACTTCTTTGTTATCGGTAATTACGAGCCCCTTTTCATTTTCCCAGTCTGCCTGGTCGCTAGTCATCTTCTCTCTCGCAACAAAGCTGTGAGCCTCCGGCTCTCGAAATTCCAACAGTAAATTCATACGTGGCCTTCCTATGCCCGGTCTAACATCTGTGGCTTTTGCCAACCTCGGTTGGTGCTCCCAACCTTGAACTTAAGGGCATCTGCTGAGACCGGTGCAAATATGCATCCAGGTCCTCTCTATTGTCGTGAAAAGGAGCCATCAACTCTCTGGGACAGATTCGCGTCGGCCTTGGAGGTTTAGTCTCTACTATAGAGTCCCTGTTCTCTCTGCTCCTCTCACTACCTCCCTCCAAAGTCCGCTGTTTCCGCAACAGGAATCTCCTTCTCACGTTCGATTCTCCTTATCTCGCGTTCCTCCTCTTCGCGCCTCTCCTCACGTGCCCGCGCTCGCTCATCTCTCCCCCTCATTACTTCACGCTCA
>JALIZH010006129.1:0-39030 GCA_030522465.1 Rhipicephalus appendiculatus | reverse complement strand
AAAACATCCACGAGAGTTGAATCATGATATCAAGGAATGTACTCTATAATCTATACCCGCCATCATATGGAATGTTATAGGCCATCCGTCATGATTGACATAATGCAAGAAAGGTTATTCAAAATAAAGGCTTTGAACATTTGAACATCGTATCCTAGCGTTTCTGGTGCGCCAAAGCATCACAAATGTTTTTGTTTGCGTCACAAAACTCGCGTCTCAGGCTTTATGTTTCTATGCAGATATTCAATTGTACCAGGGGACTACTCCTTGTTCTAGAGATACAGCAAAAGTAAATACATAGCCCCGCAGTCGAAAAAAACAACACAGAACGAAAAATAAAAACTCTGTGACGCACTTGCTGCACATGGCGCCACCTGGCCTCTATTTCGCTCGCAATTTCTTTGGAAATATCGCCTAATTAAGTTGTTTACTTTGTTTACTTTGCACGTGTTTTGGCAATATTTTCGTGAGAACGAAGAAAGAATGTAGGAAAGCATAAATGTGCCACTTGAAGCGCAACAGGCGACTACAGCGCATGCCTAAGTGATTCATTATAACTACAACTACGCTCGAAAATACAAATTTAGGAGTCCGCGGCATTTCCTCCTCAAAGCGGATACACAAAAAACACGAAAGTGGAACATGTCTTCACAGAGGTAGTTGAGCGTTTGTTGTGCATTGTTTCGCCACAAGGTCGAAGGAATGAATGCTACAGCAAGAAATTGTAATGTCACACGAAGAACGGCAAGCAGATCGAAACTTGCTACGCGCATTTCAAGCAGAAAGGACGCATGAAATGAGCATACACAGGACGAGCGCGGACTAACTGTGACAGCTCGACACCTAAAGCGCGCTGCGCTAACAGAAAGAAAGACGCACGAAACGACCGCACAAATATACACAGGACGAGCGCGAACAACCGTCACATTGGTTACTTCGTGTGTGAGCAGCGCGCTCCTTTCTTAAGCGCGGCCAGCTGCGGCGAGCGAAGCGACTTTCGTGCCCTTTTTAACAATTGTAACTTCAGAGCAAACTTGCGGTGGAGGCACAAGACGTACAAAACGCCCCAATGCCCCGATCACAAGATAAGCGCGCGCGCACGAACGACAACGCCCCGTTCAGGCGCGCGCTCATCGCAGCGAGAGGCGCGACGACCTTTAGAGCGCGCACTCCGTGCCGACCTTCGCGCCATCTCGCTTGTAATGACAAAAACGCGCTGAAGTCGATGAGCTCTGAGGACAGCCAACGGTATATGGTGCATATAAATAGCTTGCCGTTAGCAAGCTGAGGTACGTACGCTCTCGTGGCCGAGTGCTTTCGCGCCCGACGCTGCGGAGCGAGAGGTCGTAAGTTCGACGCCCGGCGACGGACCTTTTTCTATGATCTCAATGTGTTAGTGTATATTTTACAACGTCATATCCGTGACGGAAATACGTCAGAGCTGCCGTGGTGGACCCCGGCATAAAACACTTTCGTGTTAAAAACCGCTCCAATAGACGCGCTATCCAGACTGACGTCGTGCGGCGGATAGCCGGTAACCCCTCGTTCGGAGAACGACCGCACCCGGTTACCAGCTTTCGGGACATTTCCCGAATGTACCGAGAGGAAAGGTGCAGACTGCCACAACCGCACCCCCGAACTGACCAGGCAACAACAGACGATTCCTGCGTTGAGCGCAGGCGGGATCGCTTGCGCATCCCGCACTGATGGACAGCATGTACCCGTCAGAACACGACGCCCTCTGGCCGTTTTGCAAAAAAAAAAAAAAAAGACGCCCTGCCGCACATATTGGTAGAGTGTACAGAACCCAAGAACCCCCTCCTCTTCTCCGCAACACCCCCCAATCCCCAACCCATTGAGTGATGGGAGACCCTGTATCCAGCCCCGCCCTACCGACTCAGCTTGCACTGACGAACAAGGGGCCAGGAGCGGCTCGGGTCCCGTAACTAGGGAACCACCTCGTCTGGTGCCTGCGTGCACCACCAACATAGTTGGGCTCAATAAAAGTTGATGCATCATCATCGCCGATGGACCGAACGGAATTATTTCTTTTGTTGCGGATGCTTCGGTCGTCTGGGCGGGGCCTCCACGGACTTCTGAAGTCGTATGCGACTATAGAAGACAGCAGGAGCATAACCCGCCTAAGCTATAAAATGAAGAATAATTGCAAATCAACCCTATTAAAGGAGTTCTACTTACAAGTGGCCACACTAATCAGTATCCCCAAGAGGACCGTCCCAACTGTAGAAAACAGGCAGCTCCAAAAGGCTGAAATCGATGATGGAGCCTCGTTATTCATAGATCTGTAAAAAAAAAAAATTACAATCTTGTTTTCATTATTAGCCAAATCCACTAAGACAAGATTTCAAGTGAAAACGAGAAAGTTCAGACGAAAATCATGTTTAACAGAAATTCTATCTCGAAAATGTAAGAGCGAGAAAAAAAAAAAAGCTTCGGACAAAGTCAAAACGAATATATGTTATCAGAGGCCAGGAGAGGGGCGTAGGAGCTTCAGCCCACCATAAATTTTTTTCGTATTTTCATGAATTTCATACCAAGACATGTACTTGCGCTCGGAGTTAATCCTGGATTTTTTTTAGAATTCATTTTGGCAGTCGAAAACACACCGGTGCCCGAACACTGCTGACCTCTGGCGGCCCTGTATCTGGCTGCGTAGCGCATCATACTGTTAAAAATAGCCTGCAAACAGAAGCGCAGTGCCACAGATTGCCATTTTGCGACGCCGAGACACACTGATTAACGGGATCCGCTCCCCCACGCTGCACCGTGCCGCGAAGGAGCTACCGCATACTCGAAATTTTGTCAATACTTGTTGCAATACGTTGGAGTAAACCTTTTACGACCATCAGTTCATCTGTATTTTGGAACGTTCTTGCATTTCTGTGGAGTTAAGCTGTAGAAACGGTATTGTCAATACACCATTGGGGCGGGGAAGTCTTGAACACGAAATGATTATGCCATTATTTTACTGCTTAAAGCCGACGTTTCGTTCTCTTGCATCTGTGCGGGTAGCCAAGAGTCGTTTTGGACAGAGGCAACAGTCTTTTTCCTGAAATGATGAAATTATGTGTGCCGCACGTGCTGGGAACCAAGATATCTCTTCACTGCTATGTTGCATGTAACAATAATAATAATATCTGGGGTTTAACGTTCCAAAGCCACGATATGATTATGAGAGACTCCGGAAATTTGGACCATTTGGTGTTCTTTAACGTGCACTGACATCGCACAGTACACGGGCCTCTACCATTTCGCCTCCATCGAAATGCGACCGCCGCGGCCGGGATCGAACCCACGACCTTCGGGTCAGCAGCCGAGCACCCTAACCGCTACACCACCGCAGCAGACCATGTTGCAGGTGCAGCATGCACATACACCTCTTCAGACCAGGATTTTTTCAAGCTTTCTGGCCTCGGGGAACCCCCAACGGCGTTTCTAGAGTGCCGCGGAACCCCTAACTTTTCTTAAGCACGAAGACAATCGAAAAGAGGAAAGGGAAATCGAAAAGAGGGAAAAGAAGGAAGAGAGGGAAGGAGGAAAAGAGGGAAGGAGGGCTAAGAGAGGGAAAAATAGACAACCACCCGTTGTTTTCGAAATAAATTAGCACGAAAGACGGGACGAAAGACACAGTACAACAGGACCAGTGCTGAACTACGAACTGAGATTTATTTGATGAAAGTGCTTTTTTATAGTGTCACATGTAATCAAATTAATCTCAGTTGGTTGTTCAGCACTGGTCCTGTTGTACTGCGTCTTTCGTCGCGTCTTTTGTGCTGATTAATTTCGCAAATGTCGCACCAACTTGCTCAGACAAAAGCACTACACCCGTTGTAGCACGAAGATTTTCTTTCGGAGAAATCCGTACGGATTTCCTTGTGGCTTCGTGCTACAACGGATGGTTGCCTATTTTCCCTTTTTTTAACCCTTCCGCCACCTTGCGGGGTTCCGCAGAACGCATTTGCATTATTTGTGTCCATGTGCTTCGAGTTGTCGATGAATTCGCCCTCGCGCTGCCAATTGCTAGCTTCCTGGTTAGCTCAATTGGTAGAGCGACCACCCCGGATAGGCGTTGGTCCCGGGATTGAAGCCTGGACCAGGACAAATTTTTTCGGGAACTAAGAAGTTTTCTTTCTGAGAAATCCGTAGGGATTTCCTTGTGGCTTCGTGCTACAACAGGTGGTTGTCTATGTTTTAAGTATCATATATCGGCCGGGGATAATGTTAACAGATGCATTACAGCGTGATCAATGAGTAAAATAGGCGTCACACATTGTGAATTGCATAACGAGTCAGTGGTTTAAACCTCAAAACTTGTTACAGAGGGCTCAGACATAACTTTTCGACGTTGTCAGCGACAACATTACAAAAGTGCATACACGCCTTTCAGACGCCCTATGGGTGCCTCGTTTCTCCACAGAGTAGAATAATGATGTCATAGTGGGTACTCCTCTACTTTCGCAAAATTGTGATGATTTATGGCGCAGTGGGTACCTTGCAAATGTAGTTGTAGTAGTCGCCCCAAGAGTGTTTACAACGGGCTCGAGAAAGGGCGTTCCTCAAGCTTTCTCTTGACTGTGCTGCGTGTTCCGCGCAGGCCTGGCGTTTTTTTTTTGTTATTGTTTATACTATTCTGTGATTTGCAGTGAGTATATAAACAACTCGTTGTTTTCCCGAACTGTGACCCATTTCCTGTGCCTTCTTCCGTACTGAACGTTCAACAACCTATACAAGTTTCTCATTCCCCATCGACGACTTAGCGATGACGCCGTCTGGTGACCACTCCTGACACGTGGTTCCCCGTTTGCAAGGACGAGGAGTGGAGCGGGGGGGGGGGGGGGGGGGGGGAAGGGCTATCGGCAGATGTCGAAGTAACTGCTCATTAAAGGAGGCAGAGAAAACAGTTTCGTCATTAACGTAGCCACAACTTGGAAGCTTGTCCACACGTGGTTTGTCCGAGCAGTGCACTACTATATTTTCTAGAACAAAAAACTCCAGGCGTGCGCGGAACGCGCAGCAGAGTCACAGCGAAAGCTGTAAGAGCGGCGTTTCTATAGTCCGTTCTAAAATCTCTTGGGGCAACTAACACAAGTACTCATGCACGGTACCCACGGCGCCATAAATCACAATTTTTGTGAAGTATGGAAGCACCCAATATGCCATTCTTCGTCTTTCTGCAGATAAGCGAGGTACTCGCTACATATCTGTAAGGCGTTATGGGCACGTTGTTCATGCTGCATGAGGCTGATGACGATAAAAAATTATGACTGAGCACTTTGTAATGAGCAAGAAGCCTTAAACTGCACACTCGTTGCACAATTACCATTGAGGGACGCGTGGTTACAATGTTACTCTTTTACCACGTTACATTACAAAAATTAATAAGACCCCTTGTATATGTGATCTTTTTGCGAAGCAGTTTCAACCACCAGCGTGGCCCTATCAATAATAAAGAAAAGCAGCGTGGGTCTGTGGTCGAATACTCGACTGCTACGCAGAGGACCCGGGTTAAAATCGCATTTGACCCTGGATATTTTTTCTAATTTCATGTTTTCTTATTTCGCGTGATATAGGTTACGGACACCGGCGGCGGGACAACTAGGGCACTGTTGTCCGCCGACAAAGGGTCGGCGGACAACATAACAGGTGTCGCTGTAAAATGCAGCTTAGTAATTTGGGCTGCTAATCTATGCCGACCAGTGGAAGATGCATCCCTCTGTGGATAAGGCGGGGGACAGCGCACCCTTTGTTTACCTTATAACTGACCACTCTGCCGTGAAAGTTGCAATAATGTCTTTAGTGTCGCCGGCGAGCTGATATTTCAGAAATACTGCATTGAAACACAGCCTAACTTTTTTTGATGTCCGAGAGGCAAATCCACATCGACGAGGCTGCTAAGGAGACTATAATGTACAAGCGGCTTTGGCAAAATTGCTTCCTTCTAACGATGATTGTTCTATCCGCGTCACCCGAACAGCGGCAAGCATTCGCAGTGGTATAGTGCGTGCCGTCCAGTTATCACCGTGGACAGGCGCGCGCATCTGGTTCGGCAGCACTGCGCAAGTATGCGCGCCTGTCCGTCGTGATAATTGTACGGCGCGCACTATACCACTGCGAATGCTTGCCGCTGTTCGGGATTTCATTTGACGCGGATACTACCTCGAACAGTGATCTGTTAGCAAAAGCATGACGACTGTCTTCTACTGTATGTGTATGATCCGGCTAGAATAGTTTCCTTTTTAGTGCGCAGTTATCTCTAGCTCACTTAGCTTGGCGCTTTGCAATAGCACAATTAATAATTTTGTGAGTTTTACGAACCCAAAACCATGATATGATTATCAGGCGCTCTGTAATGGAGGAATCAGGAAATTTCGACCGCTTGGGATTCCTTAACCTGCGCTTAAATCAAAGAGGTTCGTGCACTTACACTGGCCTCTAGCATTTTGCCTCCATCAAAATGCCACCACCGCGGCCGGTAACCGCGGCCTGAACCCTCGTCGTTCGCGTCAGCAGTCGAGCACCGTAACTGCTGTACCTGCGCGGCGGCTAGCGTTTTGAAAATTTTGCTAGTTTTCTGTTTTTTCTAGTCTTTTATAAATGCAAGCATATGGACATAGGCGTGCGCACGGGGAGGGGCAGGGGGGCGCCCCCCCCCCCTAGTCACCTAAAGGGGGGGGGGGGCGGCGCAATGTCAGCCCCCACATTGACATAATAGGGAAAGGGAGAACTGGGACTCGGGGGGGTGGGCGTAAATTCAGCCTCCTACATTGACATAATAGGGTCTGGGGCGCTGCGACGAACCTTCGCCCCCCCCTGAAGGGGAACCCTGCGCACACCTATGCATATGGAGATCAACAAATGTCTATATTTAATGGGTATTCCATGTAGCCACAGCTGTCTCTGTCAGGCACGCGGTCGCGTGACTCAGTATCCTAATTTTGGGGGGATACATGGTGTTGAGAGATCTTGCGTAAAAAGATGTCACATCAAGCGTCTATATAAATGTCTATGCAACTCTGGAAACGAAGAAATATATTAGGGGCTCATTCGCAAAACTTGGCGTCGTTCAACTTGGCTCCTTGTTATATAACCACTGATTTGCGGTCAAGAAAACACGTCATAATTTCGCACACCGACAGTTCATGATAACATTACATGTACCACGCATTATTAATTTCCGCAATCCGTGCGTGTGATTACTTAGTTTATCTCTTTGCAATTAAATCTTATCAGCAGCACTCCCTATTGCGAAAACGTAACAACATATTTTTACTGGAACGGCTGGCGTAAAGGCGGATAGAACTGTCCGGAGGGTGGACAAAATACGCAGTCTTGCGCTCAGTGGTCACTACTAGAAGATATACTTGACCACTTTGTCTAGGGCAAAGTTCATAGATGCAAGTCTGCAGGACGTAACGCTACTCTTCTTTATTTGTTTCTGCGATAGTAAGCCGGCACATTTCGCGAGCGAGGTTGCTCCAACCATGAGAATTGCGAACGTGCAGAATTGAGAACGCGCACATAAGAAAAATGCGCACACGCGATGTAGTTTTTATTGTGTCACCGTTTTCAACAGATTTTGATCAGTTGGCGTGTCATGGGAATAGGAAAACTATGATGTTTGGAGTGGATTCTACTTGACCGGTTATATAGATGAAGATCTGAACTCGCGAGTAAAAGCAGTAACATACAGATGCACAGTAAAACATAGCCAGGTTTTAATTTCATGCATGCAGTGTATTACTTTCTACTATATTTTATATCTACAGTAATAAATTTGTTTTATAAATGGCTTCGTGACGTGACGGAAGTGAAATGATCTCGTGATAGTAACGTGCATGTATGCAAGCTTTCATACAAAAAGCTTTCGTATTCGAAGTCTTTATGAGATTTATTTCCAGTAATATGTAAAACATGCTTGTCGATTGCGGCGCGTAATAGATCCTGAATAGAACTAATCCTTAAGGTGAGCTGCTGGAGAGTTAAAATTATGAGAGGTTTCTTTCAGGACGCCTGTTATGGAACAACGCCGTGTCAGTCGAATTAAGAGCGAAACGTAATGTTTCCGTAGAACTAGTATGCTCCTTAAACAACGTGCGATTTCCGCAAATGAGTCCCAAAGATTGTACTTCAGCAAAACTGCTAGCCGGCATAGTTGGAACAAATTCATCATTTAGCCACTAGATCGCGCAGATCATGTTGGGATACTTGAGCAGATGTTTTTTTTCAAAAATAAACCAGTTGTTAGATTGCGCTCGTCCGTGTATGCTCCTTCCTTCGTCCTTGTTTGTTTCGCGCAAAGTGGCTAAAAGATGGATTGGTACTTCGTTTTCAGAGTTTCATAGGCTTTCGTTGTTTCACTTGGGCTGCTCAACTCTTAATTATTTGTCCCGCTATGGTAAGGGTGCACCATTGCACATTGCACAAGAGAGGCGCTGCGAACGACGACAAGTTTAACAGAAAAAAAGAACTGCATTAGATCAGAGTATTTATATAAGAGCATGTGTGTTTTGACGGTGTCATCATGAAACTAAAAAAAAAACACCTTAAAACTTCGGAGAATCAACTAGAAATCTAAAAATCAACTGCAGTGCTTCTCGTAACGTGACGTCACGTTATAACATCACCGCATGACATTTTCGCTTGGCCGAAGGTGGGCCGATCACGGAGGCCGTGAAAAATCAGGTGAGGTGCAGAAAGCTTACAATGCCGCTGATCCTGGAGGCAGCGTAAAACCACGTTAGACGCATAAAGCTTTCGGAAGGGTGCGGTGGAGGACCAATACAGCGACTGGGCAGAAGAGAGGACGGCTTTCGCCTTCGAGTAAGGCGAACGAGAAAAAGAACAAGTGTCGTCTTTGGGCAATGCGTAAGGGACCCGGTGAATTTTCGAGAGAAGCACCCGCTAGAGTTTTACTTGTCTACGTACGAGTGAAGTGGTCAGTTCCCTGACGTGTAATAGCGGCAATTCACTGTGGAGGTCTGAAGAAATAGAACCGTTTCCTATAAAGACGCTAATGAACTTGGCCTAATCACACTATGCAGTCACGAAGTCAGCAGATCACAGAGATGGTGCAATCAAAAGCCCATTCGCCATCAAGGCTGTAGCAGACTAGCGAATGTTAACAGCAAGAGACGATGCGACCGAAATTCGGCATAGATATATTATTGCGATAGCAATTATAGCGGACACTCTCGGCTGATTTTTGCCGTCGTTGCCCGTCGACGCCGTCATGTCCAGGATATGTATATGTATGTATATATAAAAAAGGCATAAAGAAAAATAAATCAGTAGAAAAAAATTTCCAAACCACCTGACCGCGGATTCGAACCAGCGACCCCTCGCTCCGCAGCCTCGCTGCTAGCCAACACAGCCACACGCCATGCTCGTGCCAGCAATATAACGGCGAGCTATTCATATGCACCATTTGCCGCTCGCGGTACGCAGATCTCGGAACAACTTGAGCGTGTTTTCTTTGACGCAACGCTTTTACAGTTTCTTTCAAATTGAAAACTGCCCTTGAGATGCACACGAAAAAGTGGATCCCTTCGTCCCACTCACGATGTAGAAGGAAAAAAAAAAGAACACCGGGCACACTTGGCGTCAGACGCCACCGCGTGGCAGGAGACGCAGAGGGGTCATTCCACGTGCCGCAGTTTAAAAGAAAAAGAAGTATCAAACAGCGTCGAAAAGTCATATAATCATATAATCAATCCTTGGCCAATCCCCCTTAGTGGGTATGAGCCATGTCAGAGGCAACAACAACAGCGGCTTATGCATTGTGGATGACTCGCAGCGCGTTGCTCAAATACAAACACGTAACAACTGCGACAGTTGTTAGTTCACGCTTGTCCTGTGTATACCTATGCGTTCTTTTCGAGCGTCCTTCCTTGTGCTGCGGTGGCGCGTTGCAAGTATCGAGCTGTTGTCGTTCTTCGGGTGAGAAACTGATTTCTGGCTATCGCATTCATTGCTTCGCCCTAAACTGTGACTTTTGATAACGGCCGCTACATTTGATGTCGAAAGAGATTTAACATGATGGAAAATGAGCAAATTGTATTAGAATGGCGGTACGCTACAATTACTCTGTTGGACCATGTCGGCTAGCACGTTTGGAGTTGACATTTTACCCAGCTGACTTGCGCCGAGAGAACGTATACAGGTCAAACTGCATCTAGAAAAAAGTAGACATTTCGCGCCCGATGTAAATAGCGGAAAGCCTCTACGGGCATGTGTAATGAGCCAGGTGGTTGGGGTTTGTCCGATAACATGTTCGCTGAAGAGGTCAAGTAAGTAAATAGACTATGATTCCATGTTTATAGCTATGTGTGCATGAACACCTGCGTGCAGCGCCGCTTTCATCGCGCAGAAAATTTTACATTAGCTATGCGGAAAACGTTGGCATATGTACGAACCTCATATTAATAACTCGAGTGCACATGGGCGCGAAGTCGCATTTTTTATGATTGTTCTGCCATCACGACTAGACGTTCCCTCAGCAGTATCCACCTGCCCCACATAGGCCAAACCAGTCGCTTGGTGACACCCACTACAGCGATATCCAGTATCTCTGTCCACAAACCTGTCTTTTGTCGACGTAAATGTCTCATTAGGTGTATTCTGTACATAGGGTTGAGTTCACAGAGCAGTACTTAAGGGTGACTGGCATAAGCGGAGGCAGTATTTTTTTCTGTCTATTTGTTGCCACAAGAGGTACAGTTGAACGGCGAAGAGCAGGAGAGTCGAAATTCCTGCACCCTGCAATAAAATGAATTAACTTGTTAATGAATATTGCGCTGAAAGAGATTCACAGCTGCCTTAATTACCTTTCCAGAAACGAGAAAGACGGTATTTGATGAAAACAAGGTGGTTAAAAAATGGCCGCGTTAAGGGAGCTTAAACGTACTGTTTTTTGTTCATACCGCACGGTATTCGCATTGCCCACGAACTATATATAGGCGGCGCGCTGTGCGATTCAAGATAGCGCCCGGAGGAGGGTCTACCCGTTTGTTAGCATAGAAATAGACTTTCACCGGACGAGGTCATGAACTGCACTTAAGTGGATATCAGGCCAATATACTTGCCAAACCAAGGAAAGTGCGAAATGCTCGCTACGTTCATTGATTTGCCGCGGTGCGAGGGGTTATATTTCGACTCCGTTACCGTGCATCAACGATGCTTTACGAAATCCTGTGTGTGATACAGAAAACGTATGAACTGAACAGCACTGCAAGGATACGTACCATGCCTGCTTGTCGGATTTGTCGTAGTAATAGGCCGCTATAGCGAGTAACGTCATCGTTGCTGCACAGGACCGCATGTTTAGCGCGACTATATGGTTTCCAAACATTTTGCTCCGTGATCATTACTTGTGTGGTGAGCAACGCGCAGTTCACTTCTCTCGGATGTTACAGGTTTGGTGAGCACCTCGAAACGAATGCACATGCAAGCTTTTCGCAACGTCGAAGAATTTCTGAACTACGACGCCGTTCGGACAGTAATGGTCAAGTTCATTTGAGTACTCAGCGGCGCGGCTTGTTGACGAGATCGCACTTTTCGCTTCCGCTCGTCGAGCTTGTTGGAAGTATGCGGCCACAAAAGTTGTGGTACGTGCATCGCGTCAGAAAATTATGCTTTTATTTTGATCTCAACACTATTGTACATCAAGTACAGTCAACGTGACTTGCGATTGTGAAAAGCTTGCGGTACAGATGGTTAACGAGCAAAGCACGTTAAAGAGAATCGCTGATGCAGCATCTTCATCGACGCTGTCGCTATTGGTGCTTTCACAGCCTTCACTGTTCCCAGTGAAAAATCCTCGTTGTCAAGGTGCACGGTCTCTTTGCACATCGCTGTCAAAATCAATCTAACGGCTTGCCTCCCCCGAGAGCTGCCTCGCGTTCTCTTCGTTCTAGGCTCAGAGATCACTTTGCTTGCAGTGTGCTGCCACTTATCAACAAACTAACAAACATGCAGTGCAGCGCTGGCTATGAAAGCAACATAGCAAGAAAGACGTTGAGAGCGGGGCTGCCGATTAAATTTCGCCAGCTGGGGTCTACTAACGTGGATATACACATATTCAATCAATCAATCAATCAATCAATCAATCAATCAATCAATCAATCAATCAATCAATCAATCAATCAATCAATCAATCAATCAATCAATCAATCAATCAATCAATCAATCAATCAATCACGTTTAATCTCTGTCGGAGCACGTCAACTGAGGACAAGATTGAGCCCGCAACGAGGACCGGTACTTGGTCGTAATTCAGTACAGCCGTGGAGCGAGCCCGAATGACTGAATGGTCGCTTGCAAGATTCATATAGCTCTTTTCTGACAAAATGTAAGGCGTTTTAGTTTAGTGTATCACCTATTTATTACGAAGGCCCTGATATTATTCAGTTCTAGAAGAGGACATTGCGAGCTCACACGACACGCCGCGTATAATGTTATGGGTTTTATACACTACAAAAACGCCGACGGATATTATGTACAAGCGAAATAGCGCGAGTTTCGACAGAAAAAGACAGACACTAATATTTCACCAACCTGCATGGCCCCACTTCACAGAGCTAAAATGTATTTTGTACGCTGTGTGTCATCACTGGCAGCGCGACTTGCCAGAGTGCTTCACCACGTATTTTCACGAAAGCGTCCCGTTTCGCAAGAAAAAAATAAAATTTATCTTGTCACGGACGGCCCGGTCTGTTCGCAGCTTCACGAAACATGCAAAGTCGTAGTGCTTCTTTCCAACCAACACGTTGACAATCGGGCTAGCACAGCCGAACTAGGGAGCGACTGCCGGTTGGTCGTCTGCTAACCCTCTTCACATCCGCTTGGTGGCATGACAGTCTATGGACATTGCGAATGTGCTATTTTTTTTCTATGAACTGTGGAAGCGCAGCGATTCAATACAGTGCATTTTTTTCCCTTGTTCAGCTTCTCTCGATCATAGTTTTTTTTCCTGCGTAAAAAATTTCTGGGCATCATAATAATCATCATCGTCTTCCGCCTATTCTAGGACCAATTTAGGACGAAGGCCTCTCTGAATGATTTCTAATTTACCCTCCGATCAACGATCTCCAGTTCCGTTTCGCTCGAGCAAACATATTTAATTTCATCATTCCACATAACTTTCTACCGGCCTCAGCTGCGTTTTTCACTTCTTGGTATCTATTCCGTCGTTCGCACTGGACACCGGTTATCACCCCTGCTTGCTGCGAGCCAGACGGAAAGCTGACATACGCCATCTCGTCATTTTGAAATGTCCCACTGTGCCAACTTTGAAATGACTGCTTCGCACTAAGGGCGAGAGTGCAATTTCCCTGTTGATCCCGAATTCCAGTTACAGCGCGATCGTCCATTGTACAGAGCTCTTCAGGTACGCCTATCGTCGCATGCTCTCATGGCACATCCTGCATGATATCTCCCCCCCCCCCCAAAAAAAAAAAACAACAAAAAAACAAACAAACAAACAAACAAACAAACAAACAAACAAAATATTTCTTTATCATGGAATGTCACCGACGCATGACTGACACATGTTTGCGACAGCTTGAAGATGGGCGTCGCGTCCACAAGTATATAATGGAGGATGTGCCACGAGTACGATTTGGAATTCGTGTGAGCAAGTGTGGCAAAGATTTCTCGCGCGTGCGCGGTACGGTCGTGTGCTTTATGTGTATATCTGCTTTTTCTGGTTAAAAAGCTGGGATGAAAACCGGTGCTTCTACTTGTGAATCCTTTCTGTGTGCCTCGTCTATATTTTTGCGAAGTTTATCGCGATGGATTGTAGAAGAGCTTGTCCTGAGTTTTCAGAGGATATGATTTTGTATAGTTCATCTCATGCTCACAGCGCATCTAGGTATCCATTGTCATACTTTTATTACTAACATATTTACACGCTTTATAGAGGCTGATGTTTTGGGGCCTCTACACAGCCTCAATTATTGCACCTTTATTGTTGTCACTGACCCCAGTTTATATATATGTATACATTTCTTTTTTGTGTTCTTCGGAACGAGTTCGCCCTTTTGTCACTTCCGAACACAGATCACCATCAAAGTGAGTGATGTTATCAGACGACTCCCGCAATACTAATAAGGAAAAGTAAAAGTACCTTGGAATGAACAAATGGAAATCCTATCGCCAGAATCAACAAACCCATGCATGGGCCAGCAGCGGCAGAGTATACCAGGATCATGGCCTGAAAACACACAAACACACTTTTGAAATGTAATCTTTGCACACTTGAGAGAAGGAAAACACCTGCAGTCTTTGTATTGGATTTGGGCGCGTTCTAGCTATCGGCGACGATATCTTTGTGCTGTCCAAATATCGCTGGCACATCCGAGGCCCGCGTGTGAACTGACGAGAGGGCTTAGCGGATTCGCGAAATTTTGGTCATGAGTATAAGAAAGCTCAGTAGATTCGCAATCCTGCTCCGTTCGATCGGCTCTGCTGGAGCCATGGCAGCATTCTGGTACTGACAAGTAGTTGTGGCGGTGAAGAATGCGGCAGTCTAAACGATAAAGATGGAAATCTTTACTGGGCGAGCCTGCGCCCAGCAGATCAAGTAGCACTCGCAGCACAATTATACCGGCGTTCGTCGAGAATGTGAACTGCTAGTGATAATAATAATAATTGATGGGGTTTAATGTCCCAAAATCACGATATAATTATGAGAGACTCTGTAGTGGAGGGCTCCGGAAATTACGACCACCTGGGGTCAGTGGCGTAGCCAGGGGATGGCACACCAAGCCCGAATTTTAATTTCATTCCTGCGTGTATGGGCGTACATACGTGCTCCTTTGTGTACAAATGATATAATCTTGTGTGCCTTTGGGCTTTGCGTGAACATTGGTTGTTTTATGAAAACAAAGTATCACCTGTTGAAAGAAACGCCTCGTGTAGTCGCGCATTCTAGTGTTCCGTCTGTCCTGAATCTGTTCTCGATATTGCGCGCCGGCGAGAAGCATCCTTGACCTTATACGCGGTCTGTGATATTTGTGTTTGATGACGCATCTTAGGCTTTCGCCTTGATATAAGCACTTAAATAACTGCTACAGAACACTTTTTCTTTCAGTCATAGCGCACATATCCGTTGTCGCATGAAGCAGCAAGAAGGGCAAGCAGGATCCCCTTTTATTTATTTTTATTTATTTCAAGGTACCTTACAGGCCCCATGGGGGGCATTGAGTAAAGGGGGGCAATACACAAAATATATGTACGTATACATATCAAAAACAAAAAAAAATACAAAAGAAACAATTGCAAAATAATAAGTTAAACAGAAAGCATTACAGCTCAACATGAACAAAAGATACACGCACGGCAATAGTGAACGAAACGGTACGTTTCTTG
The DNA here is from genome assembly GCA_030522465.1 of Rhipicephalus appendiculatus. Taxonomy (NCBI): domain Eukaryota; kingdom Metazoa; phylum Arthropoda; class Arachnida; order Ixodida; family Ixodidae; genus Rhipicephalus; species Rhipicephalus appendiculatus. The sequence continues at coordinate 23,643 of JALIZH010006129.1, read as the reverse complement.
CGCACAAGAGACGGAGCGGCTACAAGGCACATTCTTCGCGTACAATCTTAAAAACGAGTTGTTACGCTCTTTGTTTCCTAAGAGCGTAACAACTATCGATAAAGTCATTTCTAAGACTTTTCGAGTCTTATAATTTGCGCGAAGCGAGCTCTTAATGCTATAGCGTTTATATATTACAAATCACCACAAATATTTTTCTACATCTTCTAAGTGCATTCAGACTTAGCTTTCGTGCGAAAGGCTACTTTTTCTCAGTCAAATTGATTCAGTGGATATGTAGGAATGTCAACTTGAAACATCTATATTCGTTTGGTGAGATTTTCAAGTATGCATGTTTGTGCTTGCCACTGTGGTGCATCTTCGTGCTCCTGTAGGTATATTCTTCACTAGTCTAAGTCCTTACATGCTGAACTGTAAACCTCGTGGGAACTGTACTTATTTGGCCTCGTGCGTTGCCTTTATGCATTAGGCACTTCTGTACTTCGCGTACAAGTGAAGGGGAAACCCGACCGTTAAGGCTCTGCTGTAGTAGTGAGTGAGAAGAGTATCCGTGCGATGTGGATGAGTGACGTTCTAATCGACAAAATAGGATGGTAAAAAAGTAATGCTCACCCTGGTAACGGATCCCATATAGGTGCATATGCAGCTGTAAAGCGTCATGATGACACCCAAGCAAAACGCTGGAACAACAGGGCACAGCTTTACAGTACATGGTTCAACTTATAGTATGGTAGGTGTAATTATTTTACGATAATATCCATTTGAAATGACGTACGGTGAGGCAATGCGTCTAGTACTCACCTAGCCCTTGTGTTCTCATTGGAGTATCATAAGTGGCGCTCTTGCAGAAATAAGGAAGCACGTCCACGTGTAGTAGTGCAGTGATTGAATTGATTGCAGATGATATCGTGCTACAAAGAAATTGAGATAACTTGTTCTGTAACCTCGCCCACGAGAGTAAGAGCTGGTATAAATTGGCGTTACCTCAATCCAGCGCTTACAACTGCGGAAAGGAACAGCCCCGTGAATCCTGGAAACTCCTGTAGGTGGGTCTTAATATAGTAGGGCAATATCTGCTTGAAACGTGGTTATGTTTCACAGGAGGAAAATGAAAGCAGATTCAAATTAGTGCAATACCACTTCACAGCACAGCAAGTTTCGAAATGATTTATGAGGTTCTGATCGGTAAAGCATTCCGTTTGAACTCAGCCGACACATATAGGAGCACATTTAACGTTTAGGCAAATTTTTTTGCTCATTTTGCGGTTTCATGCGCTGAAAAACATCATAAAAACAACGGCTTTTATAGTCGCTTATAACACTGTTTCGAAGATGTCAATGAATTTCTGCCCCTGGAAGTAAGATGCAGCTCATCTCAATTCGCTGCACAACGCGTGATGGAAATGTCTGCGTACCTGATCATTATTGTGGATAGCTCCTGATAGTTGAGGGTCACAGCCTCGAAACCACAGCACCAATGACAATGCCATCGAGAGCTCAATGGCGTATGCCACAAAAAGAAGAACGGTCCCCGTAAGAACAGTCCTGTATGTGAGAAGACGAAAAAAGCATGTGCAGGTCTAAGTTGCTCACTGATCACTCATGTCTCAGCGCCGCGACCACCCATGACACCTACAACTTCACTTAATGTGCACTCCTTCATTCCTGTCCACTTGATGATCACAATTTCTAGAGAGCAGCACTAGCAGGATAAGTCAAGCACAAGTAAGTGTTTGTCCTTGCCATAGTTCTTAATCTAAAAATATACAGGTTCTTAGAAGAACAGAGAGCTGTGCCAGTTGGTAAGTATTAATTTTAAAAGACAGGGCATGCGAACACGGACACAAGAAAGAAGACACCACATACACCACAGGTTCTTGTTGAGTGGTGATATAAAAATTTGTGTAGGACGTCATTTAGGGTCAATTCCCATGACACAGGCTAGCACAGACGAATTTTTCATCGGCTCACATAAACGACAGCATGCTGTCATTTTCTTGCGTTTGCAAAATGTACTTTAAACGAGAGAGCCAAATTGGGTAAAAGTTGAGCCATATTCAAGATTTTTGAAACGTGAGACCCTGTCCAAGTATAAAACCTATTCGAAGACGATATTAATGAGAACTAAAAGCCAATGATGCCAAGGAAAGTACAGGGGATGTTAGTAGTGTTGAAATGTAAATGTGAAGAAAGAAAAGTGGACGGAAAGATAACTTGCCGCTGGCAGGGACCAAACCTGCGACCTTCGAATAACGCGTGCTTGTTGTGCTACCTCTGGAAGGCCCAGCGCCATCTTGTGTGTTCTATTAATTAGAGTGTTAAGCTTGGTCTTTTCAGCAGTGTACCAGTAGTGGTAGGCTGCCACGTAGGTAATGTGACTAATGACGAAGGAATGTATGAGTCTGACGACAGTGGCCTCCCTCATGCCCCGATGTCTGCTGGTGATTCTTTTGATGAGCCTCATCGTGTTCGTCTCCAGATTCCTGATAGTTGCCCCGTTGGCGCCGTTGGATTCTATTATTAGTCCTGAGCATTTTAATCTGCTCCGGTAAATAAATAAAGTTCCACATTCACCACCGTAGCAGCAAAATGTGCTGATTAACGTTGTCAGGGTTGCACGCCCTGAAATGCCCGAGGAAGTGGGGACTCTACGACCGCCGCCCTAGTTGAGTTGGCAGAGCATTACATGCTTAACGCACAAGTTGTGGGTTCTGTTCTCACTGGCGGCGAAATCTTTTCTTCGTACACTACAATACATTTGTAGTCTAACTGAAAATTAGTCACTTTAATTGAAAAGTAAAATACCGGCTCGACTGCGTGCCTTGCTTGGCTTCATACAGCGCACAATCTACATGCAGCATACGCATGCGCGATGCATTTATTTTCGTCATAGAAAAGTGCATTTATCAGAATCACTGCCGTGTGATTAATATTTCTGAAATTTTTGTAGCACCAATTTTTAGCGCTGTATCCTTTACAACGACAATACCTTGGAACTGATTATATATTTAGGATTTTCGTTTAAAGAGTCAGTAGACTCTTGCAACTCACGTTATCTTACTCAAATGAATAAAAACGCTTTAAGGGGAAATGTATTTCGATGTCATATAAGCACTCTAGAGAAAATTATGAAAGTGTGAACACGGGTTTAGGTAATTAAAAAGATTCGTTATGACACATTATGTTAAGAAACAGTTTTCTGGAGTTTAGTGGACACTGTTGAAGAGACAAAGAAAAAAAAACTGAGGAGTAACCAGCAAAATTTTACCTTCTTGCGCTGTCAAGTGTTCTCGATGCCAGGGACCTCTGCACGACGACTTGATCCATGGACACTCGATAAAATACCGACGGTAGCGACGAGACGAGAGCCCACACGCTCTCGTCATTTGATAGATCAAGCTGCGTACTTCATAATAAGAAAAAAAAAATGAGGATACAGGCAACAACGGCTATCTCGTCTAAGAACGTTTTTTTATTATTATTATTTTTTTTAAAATTTCAAGCTGCAATATAGGCTATTCGAGTGGAGATCTTAGTTCTCGTGACAAAAATAGAGACAGAGAGAAAATTCTTCTCTGCAGCACAGGAAATTCTCCAACTTGAAATAAGGGCTTGGACGGGACGCAGCACATAAGACAAATGTATTGTCGCTTCTATTACGCGTCTCGTCCTAGCGCTTGTTTTCAAGTTTCGTAGAATTCTGATGGTGTATGTATGACGCTTACATACTCCTCTGTAAGGAAACGGGATTGAGGACACGAGGGCCCTAGGGACAGGAGGGTAGGAAAGGAAATGAAAACAAAATAATATACATAGTCTTGGTACGTTGAGTGAGATAACATACGTAAAAGTCGTGGCGTTGGGTTACTATACTTTAGTTACTATTTTGTTAATGTCCATAAAAAGGTGAAAACACGTCTCGGTAAAACAAAGAAGAAAAGGAGCTTCCCCAGCCGCTTTACCATTGGCGCAGCCAGGGGATGTGTTGAGGGGGCTCATCCCTCTCAGCCGAAATTTCTCAATTTTGCATTTGTATATACAGGGTGTCCCAGCTATCTTTAGCCAAGGCTTGAAAAATACAATGTTTGAGGCAGGCGAGTGAAATCAATTGAATATTGCTTACAGCTATCTTGCGCACTACAGGCAATTTTTTTCTTTTGTAATTAACGAATTCGTTAATTAGAATTAATTTACTATCTTCATAAATATTGACTTTACGCGAGAAATGAGAGTTCCAAAGTTCGAGGGCGTCTTCAGAAACCCCCATGGCATCATTTGCGATAAAGAAAGTTTTACGCGTACAATTTTTTCCGTGCTTGAAAAAAAGCCCGCGAAATACAAAAAAATACCACGTGACTAGCGCATTCGCGCGCCGCGACCCTGCTGCTCTCAGCCGTGGTTTGAGCGAACAAAATCAGCTGCGACCACGAACCGCCCGCTGCGTTGCAGCAGTAGGCCGATAAGTTTACGGTGGTTTCTTCGCCCGCGCTCGGCACAACTTGCACAGTCACGCGCGCCAACTGGCTGGCAACGGGCCAAGAAACCACCATCAACTTATCGGCCTACCGCTGCAACGCAGCTGGCGGTTCGTGGTCGCAGCTGATTTTGTTCGCTCAAACCACGGCTGAGAGCAGCAGGGTCGCGGCGCGCGAATGCGCTAGTCACGTGGTATTTTTTGTGTTTCGCGGGCTTTCTTTCAAGCACGGAAAAAATGGTACACGTAAAACTTTCTTTATCGAAAATGATGCCATGGGGGTTTCTGAAGACGCCCTCGAACTTTGGAACTCTCATTTCTCGCGTAAAGTCAATATTTATCAATTTAGTAAATTAATTCTAATTAACAAATTAGTTAATTACAAAAGAAAAAAATTGCCTGTAGTGCGCAAGATAGCTGTAAGCAATATTCAACTGATTTCACTCGCCTGCCTCAAATATTGTATTTTTTAACCCTTGGATAAAGATAGCTGGGACACCCGGTATACAGGAACACATACAAACGCAAGCCCATAACACATATAAAGTATGGTTGGAACTACCCCCCCCCCCCTCACTTTCCCGAAAATAATTTCTGGCTACGCTAGTGCGCTTTACTGTGACCTCGTCCAAACATGATGCGTACATTTTGCATATGATCGTCATTACAGCCGAAATCTTTGTTCCAAGTTTTCGAGGTGCTCTGGAATACGTCGAAGGAGTTTCTCGCTCGGGCGTCTGTTTTAAAGCTATTGCGATAAATGTGCACGTAGTATGTAAGCAAATGTGTGCATAACAGAAGGGCATAACTTGCTTCCACAGTATTCAGTCCATATAATCGGATGCAACGTTAGAAGTCCGCGGCATTTCCTCCTCAAAGGCGGATGCATGCAAGCCTGAACCACTGGGCGCGTGCTCGAGACCAACGTCATGAGTGGGACGGCCTGTGACCCCGCCTGCCGAGAATATTGCCGAGCACATGACCGGGACTACTTCTTTAGCCGCGATGGCGATCGGTTGTCTGGGCGGGGCGTCTCCAGACTTTTTAATACCCCCTGTCACACGGGCACCCACGAACTTCGTTAAACTCCGTGTATGTAAAACCCTGTTATACCTCTGTCACACGGCCACCACCGAACTCTATTTCACTGCGTTCGGCATTTAACTCCCTGATGGAGCATTACGAGAATGGAGTTGTGGCCGTGCTACACGGCCAACACGGCTCAGCGCAAGCTTTCGACGGGAGCCGCATGGGGTAGAAACGGCGCTGCGGTGCATGTCGAAACGTCCCATTTTTCCCGTATGTAGTAACCTTTAAAGCAATGTAGACGTGTTTTGTGTGTGTCTGTGTGTGTGGCATCTAATCTAATAAAATTAAAGATAGAAAGTATGCGATATGTTATTGCAAGACTTGTGTTCTCCAAGCACGGGGAAGTTGAAAGCAATGCTGGCCACACTGCGCTCTTGTTTTGGTGAGACACGTGTGTGGTGAGCGAACGTAGGTGAGCTTGTCTGGTTCACTGTAGTTTTGCGCTTTGAAATTGTGTGTGTTCGCGTCTCTAGGCTGGTCAAAATTTATAATTGAGCTTATTGAGACGATTTTGTTAGCTCGGTGTTCTTCGTAGCAGTCACTATCTGGGTACGAGAGTACTTCATCGAGCCCAAATGGTCGTTTCCGGACTCCTATTCGCCAAACGCTCCATTTGACTTCCTCGGCTAAATGTAGACCGTGTGACACGAACTCCATCTCCCTCGACGAAACGACGAACGAGATAAATGGAGTTCGGTGGTGGCCGTGTGACAGGGGTATTAGGAAGTTCGACGGCGACGGAGTTGTGGCAGTGTCACAAGGCAATGACAAGGTTGTAACCGTTGCCGCGAGGGGCTCAGTCGGCGCTGTTTGATTTTCGCAGAAGCATCCCAATTGCACCTCTAGTTGGTCTTTTGAGAATCTTCGTTAAGCGGTTTTTCACAACAAAACATTATTAAGTAGGTCTGAAGCGAGAAAAGCATTAAAAATTGTTTCAAATGAAAACGCATTGGCTAAATGTAGCAATGCTGACAGCCACGCTGGCCACCTTGTGCCTAACGTGCTTGTTTACTAGATGTGCCGTGCTCGACGACTGGTAGTTTTGTAGCCCGCATACAAAAGTTCTTGTGTTTCATTGCCTCCGTGAGCTCACATATTGTTCTGTGTCTTCAGTCATGAGTGACCAAGTGGAAGACGTGAAGAAGTGGTTCGATATAGCATTGGTAATGGCGTCGATCGGCTCCATGGATAGAGCCAAAGTGCGTGCTATAAGACACCGTCTCGTTGCGAACAGCGTGACGCTCAACGCGATAGCGTTGCACTCATTCTTGTCATGCCGACACGGGCAAACGCAAACACTGCAAAAACAGCGACACGCACGGACGAAATATTTTTAAATGGCAGCGCGAAAGGCACGGTGAAAGACAAGGGCGTTGGTGTGGAGAGTAGCTGCACTCTGGAGTGCGTATATATACTAAAGAAAACGTACGTTATGAATGGGTCGAGCAACAAAAGCACGTTTAATATTCCCAGAATGTATTATTGTTTTGACTGCGACAATTTAGTGCTCGAAGTTTTTCCTGGCCTACAGACTGCTGGGAACGCCGTTAACGGAGAAAGCCGAACTTCGTTTGCCAAACGCTCCGTTTATCTTCCTTGGCGTAAGCGAGGCCGTGTGACACGGACCGCATCTCCGTTGACATAACGACGAGTGAGTTAAACGAAGTTCGCGGGTGCGCGTGTGACAGGGGTATAAGTTGTATCCGACTGTAGTTCCATTTGGCCATTGAGCGTGATGCTCGTGCAATAGTGGTGTCAATTACTGTAGCGCTGTATAATGTATGCTGTATTTTTTGAGAATTTTGACGACACACACTGTGCGCCATTACCCTTTTTATTTTCTTAGGAAATGCGAAGTTGAGAACACGGAAGAAGACCTGCTATTACGTTCGGCAAGTATGCAAATATTACAGCAAATATTTCGAAAAAAATGTGCCGATTTTGAATACTTTATAGTATATAAAATCTTACAGCCGCACATGTCACCCAGACAGTCTCTCTGATCCTTACTGCAGCTCATTAAAGTTCTGTCTTCTCAGATTAATTGTAGGAGTGCGTATTGATCAGACTGAATGCACTTCAACGTAAAGCCTTGAAGACGGTTCCCGTGATAGAAATGAAAACATATTCCTTACTTCCAGATGTATGGACGTGCGTCAAAATCCTCTATTGGCTGGACAGAGGTCGCTGCACTTCGCCAGTCAATTAGGACTTTCGTAATAATGGTCGCCGGTCCCAGTATAATGAAGAGCAGCTGCACACAGTCTGTCCACACGACGCCTCTGAATCCACCCTGCAGCGTTGGGGAATCAGACGCGCTATCACCGTCTCTGCAGTGTTTCAGTGGTGCGTACAACTGCATCGGCACCGTCTGCACCACTTTAAAGGGACCCAAAAAGAGAAAAACGATTTTTCTGCTACCAGTAAATTAACTATTTCACTATTCCAAAATCACAACGCCTTACCGCGAGAAGGCGCTTGGTAAACGAGAAAATGTGCCAAATAAAAATGCAGGTGGCGACACCACCTTTAAATTCCCGCACCAAATGTCGTGACGTCATAGATTTCGACGGCATCTACTAGGTTGTACGCAGTTCCTAATGAGTGAAAATGAAGTACATTGACCACTGAGGGGGCCTCACACTTAACGTACCAAGTTTCAGAAAATTGCGTTGAAGTAGTGCCACCAAAATACGTAAAATACACTTTGAAATCCGTGATGCCATGTGCGGTGATTTCGGCGTGATATTGAAAAATGAAACCATGACCTTTATTTTCTCCTCTGTTAATAAACCTATATATGATGGAGAAATGAAAAAAAAACACAAAAACATTGGACTTCTCTGAATAGAATGCATCAATCTAAACCAACTCCTAGTTTCACTTTAGTGTCCCTTACTGCACGACCACATGATCGCCAACTGGCGGATCTCTTCTGCATGGAATTTTTTTACAGCCATAAACTGCGCCTAAATGTTTCCACTGCAGCAAGTACGAACAAGTGCTTATGGGCATAAGTATTGAGCTGAGTTTAGTTTAGCCCGATTGCCGAAGCTATTTAATATAAGTGTAAGAGCTCGACAATAGAGAAAAACGTCATATTTTTATTGTTTGAAGACCCTATAGATATATAAAGGGCGGATATTTCCTGTACCTGCGTAATCTGCATTCGCAACCTTCCTTTAGTTGAAGGAGTACTGATAGCAAAATTTTACATCTTCTTTCTTCTGTGGCAATAAGTAGCTAACGACCCACTTATCGCGCCTGGAAATCTTGTCTGCTCGAGCACGCGACGATTAATTATTTGGAAAAAAATTCATAGCGCTTAGTCACATTTCAGGTTTCAAACAACACCGAGTGGGTCGGGACACAGAATGGTTTTCATGTGAACGTGTCTGGCAACGTGAGCACACAAAACCGCGTTCACATGAGCACCACGCTAACAAATTTTCAACAAAGGCTCCCTGGGTGCTGCTGCAATCTTCCCTGATATGTTGTGAATGTAAGTGACCCTCCCAAAAGTTCGCCGCAAAGGCTAGTACGTCAGCCTTTATACCAACGTTACTAGAGTAAATTCTAGTAAGGTTGCTTTATACTCCTGTGCAAGACCATAAAGGAGGTGTCCCTCTTTTCGTTGCGAAAAGGCCCTGAGGATAAAGTAGACAAATAAATAAATAAATAAATAAATAAATAAATAAATAAATAAATAAATAAATAAATAAATAAACAAACAAATAAATAAATAAATACATAAATAAAATGTCCGGTGGGAGAGAGCACTCGCAAAGATAATGGCAGTTGGTGTCGATGTCGTGAATTGAGGCGTTTCACCTGCAGTGCACGACACGCATTTTAAAATTGATTTTAAATATGTTCTAGTCTATATCCAGCCTATGATATCTTTCATTCCGTGGTTCCGCCCAGGCGCGAGAGCCACGGAATGAAATAAAGGCCTCAAAAATACTTTCCGATGTCTTAACCTAAATGCCCCAAGTATAATAAAGAAAACAGCTGACCTAGAAAGCATGCTGCATGGCGACATAAGTGACTTGGAAGTCGTACCGCATGGATACCGTATCTACCGCAAGGACCGTGATTCCCGCGGTGGCGGCGTTGCTATTTTGTACATTGACTCGTTGCGCGTTACACGACTGCCAGATATTACCAGCATTGAATGCGTATTGGTAAAAGTTCATTTCGACGAATTCCATTTGGTAATTGCCGGATTTTACCGCCCCTCGAACATTGACGGTACATTTTTTGAGGCCCTAAACGAGTTCATGTGCAGGAACCGCGCTCCTAACCTTGTACTAACCGGAGATTTCAACATTCCACTAATTAACTGGGATGGTGATTTTCCTGAAGCACTCTGTGCTTCCGCTGAGCCACTCGTAGAGATTGTTTCATTACATGGCCTAACACAACTAGTAAAAGCACCTACAAGAATACAAGGTGATAGTCAATCAATTTTGGATCTCTTTATTATTAGTGACAGTGTTCTTGATCGTGCCCCGAGAGTGGACATATTCAAAGGTGTCTCAGACCACAAGCTCCTGTGCTTAAATCTCGAAGTGAAATTCCGATCAAGGCTGGCGAAAAAAGAGTGTATTGTTTCGGTGTTCTCACGTGCTAGTGACGTTGATATTTTGGATGTTCTAGATAGTACTTTTTCTTTCTTTAACTCGTTTTACGAATCAGATTCCTCTACTGTTGCACATATGTGGTGCTTTTTTAAAAACCTGGTTTTGACTTGTGTGAAAAAGTTTATCCCACACAAACGACACTGGCAGCGTACACATAATCCATGGATGACGAAAGAGATTGCACGTCACCAACGTAAGTTAAACAAAGCGAAAAGGCAGTACAGACGGTATCCATGCTCAAGTGGTTCAGATAAGATATCGGAGTTACGCGAACAAGTAAAGAACAGCATCAAAAAGGCCAAAGATTTTTACGAACAGGTTCGTCTTAAAAACTTTCTTAAAACTTCACCAGAAAAAGTTTGGCGACACATTTCGCCAAAGAAGAAAGACCCGCCTACTCTATCGGTCGATGTTGTCCCTGCGACAGATAACGCAGTAATTGCCGAAGCGCTTAATGCTTATTTTGGTGCTGTGTTTCTCGTTGACGATGGCCGCGCACCGGAATTTAGCAAATTTGATCACAGTAAACCTACTGATAATGTGTTTATATCTGAAGAGGGCATACTAGCACTATACTGCTAAAATTAGATGACAAGAAATCGCCAGGCATAGACGGTATAGCAAATGCACTTTGAAAGCGCTATGCGGAATGGTGTTCTAAATATTTAAGTCTGTTATTCAAGAAATCCCTGTATAATGCGGATCTTCCATGTGACTGGAAGCACGCGAAAATCACGCCAATCCATAAAACAAGCGCGCCATCAATTCCGTCATCATACACACCGATTTCCTTATTATGCACATGCGCGAAGGTACTAGAGCACCTAATTTTTCAACATATTTCCAGTTTTCTTGAAAACAAATGCTTAATTGGTTCCTTCCAGCATGGCTTTCGCCGTGGTTACTCTACAGTCACGCAGCTCATCGAAACTGTCCATGACTTAGCAGCGGCCCTAGACAGACATAACCAGGTCGACATTATATTTCTCGACTTCGAAAAGGCATTCGACCGAGTCTCTCATCGAAAATTATTATTGAAGTTAGAGCCAATACTCAAGAACACCACATTAATAGCTTGGATAGAAGCCTATCTCCCATGTAGACGTCAAGTCGTGGCCATTGACAACGTAACTTCGCGTGCCATTTCAGTCCTTTCAGGAATCCCGCAAGGCTCCGTTCTTGGTCTCCTATTTTTTTCTCGTATATATCAGTGACATCGTTCAGAACATACCCGTTGAAATAAGGCTTGTAGCGGAGAGGCCGAAGAAGAAGGATGCCGCTACATCGAGTTACCAAAACCAACTGATTTATTTCGATGCCCACGCGCTCGCCCTGCACCTGCCTCCGCTGACCTCGTCGTCGTCGGTGCCTCGGCAAGCCAGCACGCGACAGGGGCCCCCCGCCGTATAGGAAACTCTATGTATAGACGGAGTCTTGGTCAAACCAATGTACATGCTTTTTCTTTGATGTTGATGGCTTCGTGGAAGTTGAAGGGTGAAGATAAGAAACAGGAAAGATGGTATCATTCGCGGAGGACTGTACATAAGCGGGCTTGAGCCTGTCGATGGACACTTTCTCTTCTCTGACGCCCACATGAATTGTGAAATGCTTGTCTTGTCTCTCGATCACCAAGTGCGGTCCAGTGTACGGTGGTTGCAGCGATTTGCGAACTGCGTCTGTTCGAAGAAAAACATGAGTGGCGGTTTGTAAATCTTTGAAGAGGAACGGCTTGTGTGTCGACTTATGCCGCGGCGCCACTGGACGAATCGCCTTGAAAACATCTTGCAAGCGTTTCAGATAAGATGGGGTATCCAGCTTGTTTTCTTGAGAAGGCTGTCGGCAGATGAACTCAGCAGGCAACCGCAGTGAAGTGCCGTAGACTAACTGCGCTGCAGCACATTGAAGATCTTCTTTAAATGTACTTCGTATACCAAGAAGTACCAGAGGCAAAGCGTCAATCCAGTGTTCAGTGTCACCATGAGCCATCAGCGCTGCTTTCAACTGCCTGTGAAAGCGCTCAACCAGGTCATTTGCTTGAGGATGATACGCTGTTGTACGCTAATGGTGCATTCCCAAAAGGCGTGAGAGGTGGTGAAAGAATGCAGATTCAAATTGCCTGCCTCGGTCGGTAACCACTTCTTCTGGAACTCCAAATTGCGATACCCAGATGTTAACGAAAGCGTTGGCGATGGTTTCGGCTGTAATATCGCTGATTGGTGCTGCTTCTGGCCACCTGGTGAACCTGTCGACGATTGTAAGAAGGTAACGATATCCTTTAGAAGGAGGAAGAGGTCCGACGATGTCTATGTGTACCTTGAGGAAACGGTCACCAGGAAGTAGGAATTTTTGAAAAGGACTTTTGGCATGTCGTTGTATTTTGCATCGCTGACAAGGCAGACATGCTCGAGCCCAATTTCTCAAATCAGTGTTCATTCCAGGCCACACGTAACGTTCACTGACGAGTTTCTGCGTTGCTTTAATTCCAGGATGGGAAAAAGAATGAAAATGTTCGAGTATTCTTCGCCTTAGTGTGAGCGCTACAAAAGGCCTTGGCGAGCCAGTTGACATGTCGCACGCTAAGGTTAGGGTAGTGCCTGGTAGAGAGAAATTTTCGAACCGCAAACTCGTCGATGTACGTATGCTCTGAAGTTCTTCATCCTCCAACTGTGCTGATGCCAGCTGTTCGTCTGTCACCTGTGCATGTTTTATTCCTTCGACTCGACTTAGTGCATCGGCCTGAATATTCATCGCGCCCTTGACGTGCTCAACCTGAATTGAAAACTCAGCAAGGTAAGCCAACTGCCTGGTCTCTCTAGGCGAGTAGCTCGTTCCTCCAGAGTTCAGCGCAAAAGTCAGTGGTTTATGATCGGTGAACAAGGTGAAACGACGTCCTTCGAGAAAGTAGCGAAAGTGCTTCACGGCGAGGTAACATGCAAGAAGTTCGCGGCCAAAAACACTGTAGCGCGTCTCGGGTCCAGACAGCTTCTTCGAGAAAAATCCGAGGGGTTTCCAATAGCCGTTAATGAACTGCTGAAGAACTCCTCCAACTGCGACACCAGAAGCATCCACCATAAGACTGGTGGGGGCATCGTGCTTCGGATGTGTTAAGAGTGTTACTTCAGCCAGTGTGTCCTTTATGTCAGAAAAAGCTTGTTCTGCGGCGTCTGTCCAGGCTGGTGTTGGTGCGGCTGATTTCGCGTGAACCAGCAGGTCTTCGAGTGGCTTAAGCGTTGTGGCACAAGAAGGGATGAAACGCCTGTAGAAATTTACCATACCGAGAAAACGTCGGAGCTGTCGGATTGAGTTTGGACGAGGGTAATTTACAATAGCTTGAACCTTGGCCGCAAGGGGCTCGATGCCATGACTGTTTACAATATGTCCAAGAAACTCCAGGGATGTCACACCGCATTGGCACTTCTCCGAATTGATCACAAGACCATGCTCCTGAAGTCGATTAAAAAGCAAACGGAGGTGTTCGTGATGAATTTCTTTTGACGAGCTGGCTACCAGGATATCATCAATGTAAGCGAACACAAATGGTAACCCACGGACGACTACATCAATAAATCGTTTGAATGTCTGCGCAGCATTCTTGAGGCCAAATGGCATTCGCAGAAATTCAAACAATCCAAAGGGAGTTGTGATGGCGGTTTTGGGAATATCTTCTGGAGCCATGGGAATCTGATGATATGCCTTTGCCAGATCAATCTTGGAAAATATTTTCGCTCCGTGAAGACTGGCCGTAAAATCCTGAATGTTCGGTAGGGAGTATCTATCAGGAATTGTGGCTGCGTTCAGAGCACGATAGTCTCCACATGGACGCCAATCACCGCTTTTCTTGGGTACCATATGTAGAGGTGACGACCATACACTGCATGAAGGACGAGCAATACCAATCTACAGCATATGTTCGAATTCGTTTTTGGCTATGGTTAATTTCTCTGGTGCCAGGTGACGAGGTGATGCATGACATGGTGGGCCTCGAGTGATGATGTGATGTTCGACGTTATGACATACAGGTTTAGTCCAGTCAGGTGCAATGGTAAGGGATGGAAACTCATCAAGTAGTGCGGCGTAGGGCTCTGGGACAACGTGCCGTATCGTGAAAGCGAATGACTCGATGGAGGAAAGCTCGCCAGAAACTTTTGATACAGTAGTGGAATCTAGTATCTGTTTCTTTGCCATGTCGACTAGGAGGCCGTAGTGCGCAAGAAAATCGGCACCGAGTATTGCATGACTGACAGAAGAAACTAGAAAAATCCACCTGAATGTTCTTCTAAGTCCAATATTAAGCTTGACGGACCTGCTGAAGTATACGTCTATTTTGCTGCCGTTCACAGCTTGTAATTGCATGATTGGCCCACAGTTTTTGTCTATGCTACGAGCGGGTAGTACGCTCACCTCTGCTCCTGTATCTACCAGAAACCGAAGTCCGCAGATGGAGTCTTGAACAAAAAAACAGGCGACTGGGAGACAGGCGGGAGTCACTCGTCGCCGTTAGTGGTTCCCGATGCCGTTTCCCGTCCAGCCACATGGTCGTGTGCAACGACGCGCAGATTCTCCAAAACGTCGGTGGTACCAGCACAGCGGCGGGGACTCCGAAGAATGTCTCGCTGGAGACGGACGGCGGAAACGCGCTGGCGAATTAGGGCGAGATCGGCTGAAGCGTTGTCCATGTCTAAAGTGTCTCACTGAAGCGTCGTCAGCCGTTGTGGTGAGGTTGCTCGCTATGAGATCTGTGAGCCGCTGAATGTCGGCGCGAAGGTCAGTAATGTCATCTTGCCTTGACGAGGAAGTATTCGGGGTTGACGACCGACTGGCAGGCAACGTCGCTGCAAGCGTGGTAGATGTGCGGCTCTCGGAACTTGTGTCAGGTACGGGTAGCTCAGAAGGCGCTATTTCGCATATCTTGTCGGCGAGGGCGGCCAAAGAGGACAGATTCAGCTCCGACGCTGTTGTCAAAACCATCTGAACCATGGGTGGCAAACGCTGAATGAACAGTTCCTTTAGTAGCCCGTCGTCAAAAGATGAGGCTCGAACGCAGAGGAGGGCTTGCATCTGTCTGAGAAGCTGTGATGGACGGCGATCTCCGAGCTCGGTTGGTGACAGGAGCATTTGCAACCGCCTTCGCTCTGAAATTGCCGTGCGCTCAAGGATTGCCGTCTTCAACGTGTCATAGGGCGTCGGACTTAGTGGCGCCGATAGGATGTCGCACAACTCGAGCGCAAGATCGTGGGGCAAAGCACCAAGTAAGTGGCTGTACTTTGCTTGCTGTGAGGTAACATTAGATACCTGAAATCGGGCCTCTACTTGCATAAACCAAATGTCTGGATGCTCAGGCCAGAACTGAGGCAGCCGCACTGCGTAGTGGCCCATTGACGGTAGCGTGGACTCGGTTGAGTCGGTGTTCGGTAGCAACCCGGTGGAACCTTCAGGAACGTTGTGTTCCATGGTCCGGTGTCACCACTGTAGCGGAGAGGCCGAAGAAGAAGGATGCCGCTACATCGAGTTACCAAAACCAACTGATTTATTTCGATGCCCACGCGCTCGCCCTGCACCTGCCTCCGCTGACCTCGTCGTCGTCGGTGCCTCGGCAAGCCAGCACGCGACAGGCTCTTTGCTGATGATTGTATTATATACCGCGAAATTACCACACCCCATGACCAGGTTACGTTAAATAAATCTTTGGAACTAATTCAAACATGGTGCACAGACTGGCAAATGACCATCAACAAAAAGAAAACTGTCGCAACGACAATTAGTCGCAAAAAAGCACTCTATAACGTTTTCTTACTGTTTTCATAATGAACCTCTTGCAGTAGTAACTAACTATAAGTATCTGGGAGTCATCATCTCTCACGATCTTAGATGGAACGACCACATTGACTACATACATGGGAAGGCGATGAAAAAACTCGGATACTTAAGGAGGCGTTTGAGTAAGTCCTCACCAGAAGTTAAGCTATTAGCCTATAAAACATTCATTCGGCCACTCCTGCAATACTGTGCCGCTGTTTGGGATCCATACACAAAAAGAAATATTTCAATATTGGAAAAAATACAGAGGCTATTAGTTAGGTTCATCTTTAATAAATACAGCTGGGAGGCATCAGTCACATCTCTTCTAGAAACAGCTGAGCTCGAAAAATGAGCAAATCGGCGATACCGCGAACGAATGAAACTATTTTATCTTCTTTATCATGGACAGTTAGGTATCAAAAAGGATACATATCTAAAAGACTCTCACCGGCGGCCTACTCGGTCCCATCATACTAAAAAAGTAGCCGAGTTTCCTAGTCACACCAACATGTTCCAGTATTCTTTTTTCCCGAGAACTGCAACCAATTGGAATTCCCTCCCCTCAGCTGTGGTGGAATGCCCGTTGGCGGAAGCTCTGACGTAGTTTTACATGAACCCTGACGCTCTTTTTTCTTCCATATGTTTATGCATTCGTGTTGTCACTAGTTATTTAAATATCTTGCTGCTTTGCTTGTACGAATTTGTTGTATTCTTTTTTTCCCTTTCCTATTTCTTTAATTCCATGTTTTTTTATTGATGTTCACTTGTGGCATTTCTTTTTATGTATTCGATAACCAAGGTTTTGTTGTTATTGCCGCAATGCCTCATATGTGTTTACTGTAACCATTTTTTTGTATTCACTTGTACCCACTCCTGCCTAAAATCTTAAGATCAGACCGGCAGTATTGTAATAAATAAAAAATTAAAAAAAATGATGTGTGCGTGTCCACGCAAATCTATCTCATATATTATCTCCCCTTCAAAATTTTGTGTCAGTACTCCTTTACCATATTGTCTCGCTGAAGCAAGGGTATGCGCTGAAACAACTTTGTTTCCAATGTGTGAGAGAATATTGATATTGTCACGTGGTTGTGACGTCGACGAAGGCAGCAGGCGACGTGTCTAAGATGAAACTGTTTATTAGGCTGAACTTGTGGCCGGTAAACGGAAAGTAAGATTACAGCAATACACGCTGGCACTGATAGCGGCGAACAGAGCGTCGGCCGTCGATCAAGTGAACATCGTTGGAACGCGCCGGCTTTTATAAATCACGCGTCGAACATTCTAGCCTTATCACTAGTCGTCGCGCAAGCTCTGGAATAATCTTGAGTGTTACCGTCTTGCGTGCAATATTATTGCCACGCGTGTTATTTTGAAGTGCTCTGTTTAACCCCGCAAAGACTGTGAGCAACGCTTGGCACAGATCGCACCTCAGTGTTCCAGAGCACTTCAAAATAACACGCGTGTCATATGTCATGTGCCACTTTCATTGAAGTAAAAAAAAAATAGTCGCAGCTCATCTGTGAATGAATTATCGGAACACAACCGGCACTAATTTGTTCCTGCCGTTGCCTTTAAGAATGAAAACAGAGCCTGCAGTATCTTGCGTGCATAAAAATGCCGCTTACCCGGCTTACCTCCGCTCGCAACAAAAATGAAAGCACAGAGAAGTATCACTTAGATGAGGCGATTTTGCGCCCTAGCGCTCAATATTGACGATATTTACAAAACCTAGTAATGTGTCATGGAGCGTGAAGTTCTCAACGTCAGTGTGCACGTGCAGAGGTTATAACACTTTGCGGGTTGCGAGCTTATTGCAGTAGGGTTAAAATAAGAACAAAGAAAATATGCGCATACGAAGAGTTTCAGCAGCAACATGGCATAGGTGCTATGTCTATGCAACTATGTGATTGTGCTTAAAGCTGTATCTGAAAAATTCTCACCAGTCCTGTGTAGAGTGTCGCACTCAGTCCAACTGCAATGTTGCACCATACAAGCGGCAGACCAAACGCTGTAAAGAAGGCTGACATTATGAAGGCTCATATATGTATAAGTAGCAATGAAATTTTCGTTCACACAAGGAGCGAGGCAATCTGTGATACCAACATGAACTGAGTGAACTAGTGTGACCTGCACATGTCCTGTGTTAGAACCATCGCCAGCAAGGGAATAGATAAGGTCGTATACTACACTCGTATACTACGTATACTCGTATGTTTTCTGCAATAAAGCAATCTTGCAAAAGCTGCTGCGGCGTCAACGTCGCTTATTACAGTGGCGACGAGGCACGGTTGTGCCATGCGGGAGGGGTGGTTCCGGCAAGATGGCCATCGGCGTTCGCATCGGCGAGTTTCACCTGAAGAGCAACTCTTCATGGCAAGACTACGTTGAGCGTATCGAGTTATGCTGCGCAGCCAACAAGCTCACAGAAGACACATTCAAGAGGGCAGCGTTATTAGCCAAGTAACCAGCGGTTGTCCCAAGTTCCTGGTTGCCGTAAGCATGACGGAGAAACAGTACCGATGGAAGTGGATTCCGGAGCAGCCAGATCAATTATTAGCGAAAATTCGTTCAGGAAGCTGAAGGTGGCAAGAAGCATAGAGCTTGAAAAAGCAGACGCACAGCTCGTAACTTGGACCACGGAAGGACTAGACGTCATCGGAAAAGCTAAAGTCAACTTTAAAGAGCAGGACTTCAAACTGCCACTTCTCGTTGTAAGCAACGAAGGTAGCACACTTTTTGGGCGTGATTGGTTCAAAATTTTGAACACCAACGTTACTGGACTTCACAGCACCAGCCAGAGTGCAGAAGCTGTTATCGAAAAATTTCCAGATGTTTTCGGCGAAACCTATCCCGGCGCTGCCCTACCGCCAGTACACATCGAGCTCAAGCAGCACGCTTAGTAGTCTACGCATTTCGGCTAGCCGGTTCTTGATTACGAGTGAAAAAACAGTGCTAAAAAGACGGGAGAAGAAAGGACACACGAACATGGCGCCGTGGTCTCGTGTCCTTTCTTGTACCGTCTTTTTAGTGCTGTTTTTTCACTCGCAGCACGCTCAGCCAAAGTTTCTTAAATGTCGCAGCATCGTTTTCCGCCGACGTTTGCCGTACGGGGTTAGGTGTCTGTGGCACCCGGATTATTTCAAAGACCAATGGATACACTGTTTGCAGGTTTGCCGCAGGCGGCATACCTCGCCGACATTCTGGTGGCAAGTGAAACTGCTGAGGACCATCACAAGGTCCTGACTGAGGTTTTCAACCGACTTTCGAGGGCCCAACCGCGTGTTCAAGGCGCCAAGTGCCAGTTTTCAAATAGAGCCTGGAGTATTTGGGACACCAGATAGATGGAAGGGGCATCTACCCGTCAAAAAGCAAAGTCGAGGCCATTGATCAAGCACCTACACCACAGAACAAAAGGGAGGTTCAAGCCTTTCTAGGTATAGTGAATTTTTACAATCGCTTCCTGAGGGGCCGTTATGAAGTCACTGAAGTGTTATACCACCTATTGGACAGTGACAGTACGTGGAAGTGAAGTGAAGAGCAGCAGCGAGCTTTCGAAGAACTAAAGAAGCTGCTGACGTCAGAGTCACATTTAGTGCACTTCAATCCCGATGCACTATTAATTCTGTCTTGCGACGCATCCCCGGTGGGCGTAGGAGCTGTGTTAGCTGACAGCGATGTTGAAGGGCTAGAGCAACCTGTTGCTTAGGCGTCAAGAACACTCACTAAGACGGAGCACAACTACGCCCAGGTTGACCGCGACGCCCTCGCCATTGTTTATGGCGTTCGTCAATTTCACCAGCCCCTCTGCGGGCGGCAATAAAGCATTTTTACCGATCACAAGCCACTCCAAGGCATCTTTCAACGGGATAAGCAAATCCCAGTAGTCCTGTCCCCGCGCATGTTGCGCTGGTCTTTGATGTTATCGGCTTATTAATACAAGCTGGAGTATAGAAAGACGCAAGATCACGGAAATGCTGACTGTCTTAGCAGGCTGCCCATACCCGGAAACCGGCCGGACATCGAGCCGCCAGGCGAGGTTTTTATGCTGGAAGCAGTTGAGTACCCGCCTATATGAGTGCAGAAAACGTCGCATCAGCCACTCTGCGGGATCCTTGTCTACCCCGTGTGAAGAAATGGCTCATGGCCGGCTGGCCAGACCAAGGTGTGCCCCCCAGAATATGCTGTATGAATTTCTGGCTACACTAGGGGCATAGCCAGAAATTGATTTTCGGGGGGGGGGGGGGGCACCTACTTGATCTGAAGTGGTAGACGGGCCGGTATATGTGGACGAGTCATTCTGGGCTTTATATGCCGTGGCGAAAAAAAATTCGGGGAGGGGGGGGGGGACGGCACGGTCCCCGGTGTGCCACCCCATGGCTAGGCCACTGTTGAATGTCGAAGGACACGCTATCAAACGGGGCTGGGATTGAAATCATGCCATCGCTTCACTCGTCAGTGGTGATTAATAAACGCGTATGATGTTCGCTTCGTACGGATTGCCGGAGTTGGTCGTTTCTGATAATGGGACGGTGTTCTCAAGCCAAGAAATGCAATCTTTCTTGAAGCGAAACGGGGTCCGCTACCTGTATACAGCGTCATATCATCCCGCTAAGCAACGGAACGGCCGAGCGCATGGTTGGCGAGCGAAAGTGTGCGCTTCGAAAACAGAGCCAAGGCACAGTGGCGTGTAAACTGTCTTGTTTTTTATTCAAGCAGAACTCCACGCCGCGCACGGAAACCGCGAGAACGCCAGCAGAAGTCATGCTGGGAAGGAGCTTCCGTTCTGTATTGTCAGGCATGCAGCCCGACGTCGACGACTCACGGTGTACGGGACAGCCAAAGTCGACGTTCCAGCGTGATGATTCTGTGTACGTGAGTAACTTCTCTCGTGGTCTAAAATGGGTAGTCGCGCATGCGCTAAGGTGCTTAGGCCACGTCATGTACGAAGTGCAGACTGCGGACGGTTCGATACACAGGCGTCATCGTGACCACGTGCGCAGAGCATGGAAGTCTGCCCCACCAGATACCGCTGACCCTCACTCAAGTTTCCAGCGACGCCAGCTACGGTGCCCAGATCGCGTGTGCCAGAAGCTACAATGCGAGCAGCTAATGTGCCGACATCGACTGTACCTGATGCAGCGCAAGCATGCCGCCGGTCTACCCGTGCACGACGACCTGTGCTTCTTTATGACATTAACTGCTAGGGGGGAAGGGATATAATAACAGCATGAACTGAGTCAACCAGTGTGTACTGCGCATGTCCTGTGTTAGAACCAATAAGCAACCCACCGTGCCTACATATACTCGTATCTTTTCTGCAATAAAGCAATCTTGCAGAAGCTGCTGCGGCGTCCACGTCGTTTATTACACAATCCTTTACTCTAAAGCCGCAAAGACACCGCGTTACTTGCTTATCCTGCTAACTTAAGCGTGGGCAGGTACCACCGTAAACAATATGTGAAAAAGTTTTTTTACCAAACAAACGCTTATTACAGTACCCATGAACAACCATTAAGCCTTCTGCCACGCACTGTAAACTGTATACATACAAGAAAGGCACATTTGAGAGACAAGACAGCGCGTTGTTGAGAAACAGACAGTGCAATAGAGCGAGAAGAATGGACTGTCGATATCGGCAATATAATCGGCACGTTTAGAATGTTTATTACATCTCCTTTATGCCGATACATATGAGAGTGACTACTGTAAGAGGTCGATGCAGAAAGATATGCAATTATGCATGGCGTATTTTTACTGTATAAATTGGTAAGAGATCTGAGACGATGTACTACGCTCACACAAACTTTTGTGTCATAGAGAAGCTCATACACTCTCATTCTAGACATGTAAGTTGAGGTAAGTCTAAATGGTCCTCTCTCTTGCTTCCACAATAACAACAGTAGTTCTTGAGAATGTAGATAGGGAATTTATTTGACATGAATTCAATTCAGCTAGAATTAGGCGTGCCTGTCTACCTCAAGCTACCGATGCACTCTCTAGAAACCACGCGATAATATTTGATTACGAAAAGTGAGCTTGTTGACAGCGGTAGTAACATTCAAATATGTTATGCGAAGTAGGGCTAGCAGCTAATTCCTTTGGCATCCGATCTGTCGGAAATTAATAAAATACTGGTGTAAGCAAACGTGGCCGCTGCAGACAGCGAATCGACATTCGTGCTGTCTCTCGCGTTAGCACAAATAGCAGTGAAATCGCAGTACGTACAGAGCTATGAAC
Source organism: Rhipicephalus appendiculatus (assembly GCA_030522465.1). Taxonomy (NCBI): domain Eukaryota; kingdom Metazoa; phylum Arthropoda; class Arachnida; order Ixodida; family Ixodidae; genus Rhipicephalus; species Rhipicephalus appendiculatus. The sequence goes on along the minus strand of JALIZH010006129.1, from coordinate 1,398 downwards.
CAACTGCTAGGTTCTGCCGAGATGGGGTGCGCGCCGCCGTGCCCGGTCAATCAAAATTCCAGCGAAGCGACGCAGCACACCCTCCAAGAAAGACAGGATGAGCGCTAATTAGTGCTCATCTTTCTTTTCCTTCCTTGCGTATGTCCCTTTCCTACATGCTCACACTGAGTTAATCTATAGCAGTACAATGAGACCACTATATGCATTAGCAATATACAAAATTAGGCTTCTTGATGGCAAACGTGGGCTCGAGGGAAAATGTCACTGGCGTAATGCGAGTTGCCAGCAAAGCGGTATTTCTAAAATATGTTGTATAGTCGCATACAACTTAACAATTCCTGAGAGGCCCCGCCCAGACGACCGAAGCGCGACAGCCGATCGCCTCCGCGACTAAAGAAATAGTCCCGCACTGGGCAACGTTCTGCGAAGGCGGGGTCACCGGCCGTCTGGCTTATGACGTCAGTCTGGAATGCGCGCCTATTGCTGCAGGCTTGTGTGCATCCGCCTGTGAGGAGGCAATGCCGCGGACTTCTGTAGTTTTAATCCCACTATAGTACATTCACCAGAACAACGTAGTCACGTATAGCCAAAATCCTTACCGGTAACGAGGCTGAGACTGGCGGCAAATATTGACAGAGCGCTCAGGCTTATCTGAAATTTTCAGAACAAGCATCACATGGATCTATGGCACAAGTAGAATTGCTTTGGCAGAATCGATACAGCATTCATATCGAAATATCTTTCATTTTCTCAAAACAAACGCTTCTTCATAGGAAGATATTAACAAGTGAATGACACAAATCACAATTTTCATAGAGCTGTCTGAGTTGTTACGTAATTGGACGTTTTCTTCCGTTCAACGCAAATGAATACGCTATGGTTAATTCATAATTTGTCATATTACTCAAGGAAAGTGAATTTTGAATTTGGTAGTGTAATATTTTGGACTTTAGATATAGTCGTTACAAGGATATTGTGCCTTTTGAACCTACAGCGCATTATTTCATGAGACTTTCAGGCGTAGCATCTGTCATACTCTAGATGCTAACGAGATCTTCATCAGCGCCACGTGCCTCTAATTGTCAAATCGAAGGAAAGCGCAAAGTATTCGTTGAGAGCAAACTTTATGCCCAAAGATTAATAGCATCTGTAACACCGTTTGAGCCAACGCGTTCATGGGCCATGCGGCACCTTAACAAATGGTCGCCCTAAATGGCTTTGTTTCTTCGTAACGCAGCTCGCCGTACTTTCCTGGCAGCCACTCCCAGTTCGGATGGAAATGCAGTTCGTCGGTTTCCAACAACGCACCGGCGGTCTGCTCAGGGGACTCGCATGCAGGCTGATCAGCAGAACTGTTAAGGTTGGCAGAAAGGCAATGCTGGTTCCTTAGCTGCGTTA
>JALIZH010006127.1:0-14542 GCA_030522465.1 Rhipicephalus appendiculatus | reverse complement strand
TGACACCAAAACATCTATCCTTATATATGACCACGGATACGTGCACAGCATCGCTTGTTTGTCCCTCCGTTCCTGCTCCTGGAGAGCGTTACAAGCGAAAGCAACGAAGACGCATGAGCGGCGTTGTGATGGCAACCTCGACCACGGAAGGGTGTAAGAAGCATGACGTCGAGGTACATGACGTCGCTCCGACCCATCTATTTGTCTTTGCTCCTGCTTCATACCTAAGACTGTAAGCCGTTACATTGTGCAACTCATCGAACCGCCACACAGCATTCTAACAATTGCAGGTGGATATAATAAGCACTTCGCTATAAAACCAGGAAATTGTTAGAGAACTGAGTGTGTTACAAAACGTATTATGAGGCACCGAAGATTCGTGCGTGAAACGTGGAACTAATTTTTTGGTCGTAGCCGGCTTAACAGATAGATACGCTCAAAGTCGCGGAAGCTCGCTAAAAAATTCTTTGCATTTAATTTTTTGGGAGCGAAGCTCCTTAGGCCCGCACCCCGCTGTCGCCGCCGTCGAAGCTCCCCTGCAACATAGATGCGGTGCCGGCTCAAGAAGACAATGAAACGCCGCGCGCGCCGAGCGCCGAGTGGTTTGGTTGTAGCGCAACAGAAATTTGAGGTTAAATAAAAGAAATAAGATCTGTGCACAACTGGTTATAATCGTCATCTTCACTTTTACCACATTTCTCGTGGATTGGTAAATGACAACCATCATTCTGGCGCCTTGCGAGGGCGCTTTTTCGGAGAGGTAGTAACAGGTGCTCTTCCCGCCCGTCACCTGCGCGATTAGACGAAAACTGGCAGTTGTTCCATCTACGCATGCAACTTATGGGCGAAGCTCCCTACGGCCTAGAGATAGTCCGGAGTAACGTGTACGCGCGACGCGATTAAGCTACGCCGGTGAAAACTGGAGAACTTACAGTCTGGCGTCACGGCGTAGCCGCGCGCCCGGCGGCGTTTGGCGTGCATGGCGACATCGGCGAAGAGATAGAGCATGTTCCTATTTAACGCGCTCCACGCGGCTAGCGTTAGACCACAATGCACCTCGCGGCAGCGGCGGTCGGCAAAATGGCGGTGTGTGGGCCGCGTTTGGAAAGTGCGGCTACAGTGTACTAGAACAGGGGGAGTGCCCGGAACGAGCTTCAAAAAATGAAGCCCTAACAAGGGCAGTCCGCTTGCGGCGCTGCGACCGGTAGTCTGCAATGTGTCGTCATTTGAAGAGTTGCGCGCGGCTCCACCAAGGTGGTGAGAGGTAGAATGCGCGCTTCCCACTCGAAAGGCCCGGGTTCGAATCGCAGCTGTAGGTGTTGAGTTGTTATTTTAGATGCGAAGCATCTTATGCTCAGGGGCTATGTCCGTCCCGCGTCCCTCCCGCGTCCCGCGTCCGGCCACTTTCATGAAGTAATGAAGCATCCATTATGCGAACCAGAACACTGTAGTAATATGAAGGCCGTCAACCACTACCACAGTCATCAGAGTCATGGCCGAGAGCACAGAGAGGCTGCTTAGCAATGGCTAGGCGGGTGGTGTCTGTCGCCCAGGTTGACCCCCACTCCTGGATCTTGCATGTGTTTGGAGGGGGCTTAGTCCGTCCCCTCCTTCCCCGCGTCCCACACCACCACAGCGCATGCGCGTCCCCTCCCCCCTCTCTCTCCTACGCTCACCCCCTTTCTCTCCTCTAGGAATCCTATACTCTACGGAGCGGCCCCCGCGTCCCACAGCCCCACAGTGCATGCGTCCCCTCCCCCCATCCTCTCCTACGCTCACCCCCTTTCTCTACTCTAGGAATCATCTACTCTACGGAGCGGCGCCCGCGTCCCACATCCCCACAGCGCACGCGCGTCCTCTCCTCCTCTCTCCTCTGGGAATCCTCTACTCTACAGAGCAGCTCCCGCGTCCCACACCCCCACAGCGCATGCACGTCCCCTCCCCCTCTCCTACGGTTCCCCCCGTTCTCTCCTCTAGGAATCATCTACGGAGCGGCCCGCACAACAGGTGGTGCGACAGCTGCATACTCCGCTGGGGGCGCCACGGTTGTTCCGCGGTATGAAAATGACGGAGCGCGCGCCTGATTCTCTCTCCTGTGCAGCGCCGTGATGAGCGCCCGGACCGCTGCTCTGAAATGAGAGCGGCAACGTTCCTCCCGCTCAAGCTAATCATATCCCCGCTGCTTCGCATCCACACATAGTTCCCTTTAGCGGGGAGATGGGGAAGTTTTTAAATGCGAAGCATCTTATGTTCGGGGCTATGTGCGTCCCTCCCGCGTCCGCCGTCCCGCGTCCCGTGTCCCCGCGTCCCGCGTCCGGCCACTTTCATGAAGTAGGGAAGCACCCGTTATGCGAACCAGAACAGTGTAGTAATATGAAGGCCGTCAACCACTACTACAGTCACCAGAGTGATGGCCGAGAGCACAGAGTGGCTGCTTAGCAATGGCTAGGCAGGCGGTGTCTGTCGCCCAGGTTGACCCCATTGCTTGAGTCATGGCCGAGAGCACTGAGATGCTGCTTAGCAATGGCTAGGCAGGTGGTGTCTGTCGCCCAGGTTGATCCCATTCCTTAATCTTGCTTGCATGTGTTTGGAGGGCGCTTAGTCCGTCCCTCCTTCCCACGTCCCACACCACCACAGCGCATGCGCGTCCCCTCCCCCCTCTCGCTCCTACGCTCACCCCCTTTCTCTCCTCTAGGAATCTTCTACTCTACGGAGCGGCCCCCCGCGTCCCACAGCGCGTCCCCTCTCCTACGCTCGCCCCCTTCCTCTACTCTAGGAATCATCTACTCGATGGAGCGGCGCCCGCGACCCACATCCCCCACAGCGGATCCGCGTCCTCTCCCCCCTCTCTCCTCTAGGAATCCTCTACTCTACGGAGCGGCTCCCGCGTCCCACACCCCCACAGCGCATGCACGTCCCCTCCCCCTCTCTCTCCTTTCCTACGATCCCCCGTCCTTTCCTCTAGGAATCCTCTACGCAGCGGCGGGCACGACAGGTGGTGTGATAGCTGCATACTCCGCTGGGGGGCGCCACGGTAGTTCCGCGGTATGAAAATGACGGAGCGCGCGCGCCTCATTCTCTCTCTTGTGCAGCGCCCGGACCGCTGCCGCGAAACGAGAGCGGCGACGTTCCTCCTGCTCCAAGCTAATTATCTCCCCCGCTGCTTCGCATCCACACATGGTTCCCTTTAGCGGGAGATGGGGAATTTTTTTAGGGTAACTTCTCATAGCTGTATCGTTTTAGATGCGAAGCATCTTATGCTCGGGGCTCTGTCCGTCCCTCCCGTGTCCCGCGTCCCGCGTCCCCCGTCCCCCCGTCCCCCGTCCCGCGTCCGGCCACTGTCATGAAGTATGGAAGCACCCATTATGCGAACCAGAACCCTGTAGTAATATGACGACCGTCAACCCTAACACAGTCATCACAGTCACGGCCGAGAGCACAGAGAGGCTGCTTAGCAATGGCTAGGCAGGTGGTGTCTGTCGCCCAGGTTGACCCCCATTCCTTGATCTTGCTTGCATGTGTTTGGAGGGGGGCTTAGTCCGTCCCTCCTTCCCGCGTCCCACAGCGCATGCGCGTCCCTTCTCTCTCCTAAGCTCACTCCCTTTCTCTCCTCTAGGAATCGTCTACTCTACGGAGCGGCCCCCGTGTCCCACACCCCCCACAGCGCATGCGCGTCCCCTCCCTGTGCTCTCCTACGCTCACCCCCCCTTCCTCTACTCTAGGAATCATCTACTCTACCGAGCGGCGCATGCGCGTCCTCTCTCCTCTAGGAATACTCTACTCTACGGAGCGGCTGCGGCGTCCCACAGAGCATGCGCGTCCTCTCCCCCTCTCTCCTCTTGGGATCATCTACTCTACGGAGCGGCTCACGCGTCCCACAGCACATGCACGCCCCCTCTCTCTCCTCTCCTACGGTCCCCCCCCGTCCTTTCCTCTAGGAATCCTCTACGGAGCGGCGCGAACGACAGGTGGTGTGACAGCTGCTTACTCCGCTGGGGGCGCCACGGTAGTTCCGCGGTATGAAAATGACGGAGCGCGCGCGCCTCATTCTCTCTCCTGCGCAGCACCGCGATGAGCGCCCGGACCACTGCCGTGAAGTGAGAGCGGCGACGTTCCTGGCGCTCAAGCTTATTATCTCCCCGCTGCTTTGATCCTTCAGCGGGAGATGGGGAATTTTTTCCTTGTTTCTTAAATCTCGCTTCAATTGGTACACATTGACACGAAAGCAACTTGAAATGTGAAGTAAAATACAATAAATTTGACAGGGAGCATAATTATTTGCGGCGCCGCCGCACGGCATTCAACAAAAACGTAAAGTATGGCTCTTAGATGTTTGCGAACACCCAACTTGCCAGTTCAAAACAATCAGCTAAGGTTGACACATTAGACGTAAGAAATCGTGTCGTATATGGCTCACGGCAATTTCGATCGCGATCAAGTCCGACTCGAATACTTCGCTGCTACGCGGGAACATTCGCTGGCAATTTTACTGGCAGAAGGGTGTCTTGAAGGGCAAGTTAACAGATCTTATTCCGTTGAAAACATCGCGAAGACGGGTCGAAGGATAAGGAACAGCGCTTCTGTTGTTTGTTCCTTAGCCTTCCTCCCGTTTTGGGATTTCAAAATTGCCTGATAGAGCATTTCTTTATCTTCGAGAAAATATATCGCACTTGGGCATTAGTGGTTTGCAAAAAGAATTTTAGGTCCTTTTCCTGTGACACATTGTAAAGCGCGCGTACCCTTACGTTATTTCTGCATTTTCCTCAAATAGCACATTTTTGGTCTGTGCTTGTTTCTCGGGAATCGGGTGTGAGATTTCCATGTGTTAATGGCATTATAATGCGACGTGGCCAGGCAGGCCGCAGGCAAAACATATTGGCCGGTTGTCGAGAGTGCGCCATTGTCCATTACTCTGGAGGTACCTTGACTGGATCGAACCGGGGAGTGAATCGCAATGGCACGGCTGATGGTGTCGACGCAAAGGCCTGAGGAGGTGGCCGTGCGGCAACGTCAGCATAGCTCAGAGGCGCAGTTACCTCGGCACAAACAACAGGAGTCGGCAACGGCGGAGGTGTCGCGGGCAGATGGCAGAGCCGCGCAAACTTGCTCTTGGATCACCTGGCGAATGGTTGCTGGCAGAGGCGACGTAGGTTGGCCGGCTGTTGACAGCAGCGAAAGCTGACGAGCGACCTCAGCACGGACAAACTCTTTGATCTGGGATAGCAGAGACTGAAGGTCCGGGGCGTTAGTCAGGCTCGAGATGGTGTCGTCGTCCGAACTGTTAGGGCGTCGCGTGAGAAGACGCTGTCTTCGGAGCTCGTCGAAACTCTGACACAGCTCGATGAGTTCAGAGACAGTGGCAGGGTTCTTGGACAGCAGCATATGAACGGCGTCATCGGAAATGCCCTTCATGATGTGGCGTACCTTGTCAGCTTCCGTCATCGTTGGGTTGACACGCCGGCACAGGTCGAGGATGTCCTCGATGTAGCTGGTGAATGTCTCACCACTTTGTTGGGACCGGCTTCGTAGTCGTTGTTCTGCCCGAAGTTTGCGCACACCAGGGCGTCCGGAAACAGCTGCGATGCTGGTCTTGAAGGTCGCCCAAGTGGGGATGTCGGCCTCGTGGTTTTTGTACCACATCTTGGCGACATCCGTTAAATAAAACATTACGGTACCGAGCTTAATGGGATCGTCCCATTTGTTGGTAGCACTCGCTCGTTCATAGGATTCCAGCCAATCCTCAACGTCTTTCTCGTCGGTGCCGCTGAAGATCTCGGGCTCCCGCAGAAGCTGGGCACCGGGACACCTTGGCGGTGAAGCGGGTGGTGGTGTCGAGACAGCGTCGTCAGGCATGACGGCCGGGAGCGTTCGGCTACGCAATGCCAGGGCCGGGGGAAAACCGCAGCAACCTCCACCAAAAATATAATGCGAACACTGGGCTTAAAGCGGCGGTGGCGTCAGAACACACTCTATCAGAACGGTAGCAGCGAGAACTGGCCGGGTGCGGGCAGCGTTACAGCAGCAAAACAGGCCAGGCAGCTCCAGCTCGTGCCTCGCGCGAAGCTGTCGATGCGGCTGCAGCGCTGGGCGTTCCTCTTCACTACAGCATTTACATAACTGGTACTATAACCAGTAGCCTATGCTCATTTGTAATTTTTAATATAAAAAATATCATTGATACGTGTCAATTTTCATAAATCAACAAACGTAAAAAAAACATGACAAATCTAGTTTTTGTTGTGCGCTGACAATTTTAGTTCCACTTCTGCAAAGCGTTAGTGGCTACCTTTTTGAAAAATTGCAGTGCTCCGCAAATGGCAGATCTTATTTACAAAAGGGCATTAGTAGAAAAATCAACAAAAATTAAAAATTACTAAACAATTTCGAACTATCTTTGAACTCTAATGCAACCTGCGTCTACCTTTAAAATACCTCGCAAATTTTATAGCCATAGCTTTCATTACCACTGCTGTACAGCCAAACTTTAAAACTCACTTCCAAAGTTTCATCCCACCTTAATGACTTGAAATGTAATATGAGCTTCACTATGAAAAATCCCACTCTTCCACAACTTAACCATAAACCTATCAAACATAAGTATTGTGCAAAACACACACAACACACGCATTACTCTTTGCAGTTCTCATTTACAAGTGCGTACACGAAGGACAGCGCGAACACGGTAAAAACAGCGCAAACGTCACCAAGATAACTTCGGACACGAGGCTCGGTGCACTGATAAAGTTGCGGAGGCACTACCACCGGCAGCACCGGCGCGTGTGCTACACCTTTGCGACAAGCGTCGCCGCCTGCCGGCGAAAGTTTGAAGGCATCGTTGGCACTGCCACCTCCTCCCATTGGAAACCCCTCCGCTCAGCATACTAGCCAGTATATTCTAGGCACTATAGTGCGGCCGTGGTTTACTCGACTTTAATCGACGACCACATGATTCTGTGTGTGCTCGAAGGGATTATAGATCACATTTGCGTGTAGGCCAGCAACAGCGTGGAGTGCTGCGACACGGAGGGAAAAAAGAAGCATCTGGGAAGCATTCGGAATGCGCTCTCATATGTACATACATGATCCGCTTTGGTTTCCGATGCAACCTATGTAGCTATTTTCTGGCTCCCAGAGCGTTTAACGCAATGCTTGTGAGGAACGACGTTTCCGGTGAAGTCAAACAGTGCACAGAGCTAGAAGAAGCACGCGCGTCAATCATGAAGCATATGTAGAAAAGCAGAGAGCGAATAAATTGTGTGGTGGTGGTTGTGGTTCGAAGAAGGAAAAGGCGCCTAACAGATTGTGTACGCGTCAGCCGAAGAACGCGGAGCCGCGGACACGCTCGAGAAAGAGAGTGCGCATGCGCCACTCCGAAGCTGCTCGCCGCGGCTTGGTGCGCGCGCCTGACTCTAGAGTGAGGAACAAGGTGTGGGTCCGAGCTAGTTGGTATTCCATGATAAACTACTTTTTGCGCAAAAATTTTCAGGACAAAGGTGACTTTTAAGTATATATATATGTCACTTTTCGTTAGTAAATTCTGTTGGAAGTTTGCGCCCGTCCGTGTTTGTTTCGTGCTTTGTCCTGAAATTTTTTTGCGCAAAAAGTAGTTTATCTAGAGCGAGGAATTGGCCGCTGTCGCTGGATGCGCGTATCCAGCGTATCCGACCTCGGCGCGCGCGACCTGATGCGCTAAACACGTCGGACGAACCACTGGACGGACGACAGGGCGAAGCGATGGTTTTGCGCGTTCGTCGGTTTGAGGGGAGAGGGCAGAGTCGAAGAAAGAGGGAGAGGAGGCTAATTTGCCTCCGTTTCGCATGCGTTCGTATTTTCGCGCTTTGTGCATCCTGCAGACGCCATCGGCGTTCCAGCGGTCATAAAGCTGATTTATCCTCCAGCGTGAGGGGGGAGACGCCACAGCTGGCACCGTGCCAGGGAGCTTCAACGGCGAAGGCGGGGTGCCGGGCTAAGGGAGCTTCGTCCCTAATAAGACAATAAGGCACGCGCGCGGCGGTCCGTCGCCGCCGTCAAAGCTCCCCACTGCATCACCGCTCGCACCCCTCTCCCACCTGTCTGCCTCTCCCTGCGCTGCACGCGCCGCACACTCACTCGCTCAGTCGTTTGTGCTACCGAGCGCAGCAAACGCTCTCCCCACCCTACCGCCTTCATGAAAGCCAGCAGCGAGATACGGCGCATAGTCGTTTGCGTCCTATCTCTGAGGAGTTTCGCTCATTGGTTATATTCGTACACGGAACACTTGCTTGTTCTTTTGTTACAAATGCTTGCTGCTGGTATTGACGCTCCTTATTTCGAGCAGACATTGAAACGTAGCATTTATTCCAGGCTAAACTTTCTCTCGTGTGTGGTTTCCTCCCGAGCGCTCGCACATTTGCTGCAATGTACGAGCGGTTTATAAAGCAAGACAAGCGCTTCGCTTACTTTCAGAAAAAAAAATTACTTTGGCATTTAGTTTGACTATTCACTACGTTTACTGTAATGCATGTATGTATTTGTTTGGAGGGCAGCAGTATATATGCTTGCAAGAAAGTCTATAAAGAGTTCAGTGTTATATTAAAAGGTTACATTATAAAAAAGCCAGAGTGTCATAGCCTGGCGTTGTTAAAATTGTTTCGTGCTGTCCATTGTGTTCATAAAAACATCACGGTTTGCAGTTTGTAGAAAAGAAAGGAATAAGCGGCAGGTGGTAAAATAGTGACAAAGACATATCGCGTCATTGTCGCCCAACTTGAGTAATCGGAACATTTTTGCATCTGTGATCGCAATGCGTGCAGTGCAGCCTAAAAAATGCGTACCGCAGTAGGATGTCATGGCCTTTAAGCCGCGTTTTCATACAAGACTTGGAGGAAGTGCAGCGATAGGACAGAAGAACAAATAATGAACGCCTTTCAAGTCATTTTCGCTCTTGCTTTTGTGGCGATGACTTTTGCCAGTAAGTGTATTTACTGATGAACTGTTTCAATGGGATGAACTTTGTAACAAGAAAGAGAAGGATAAAGGAATTAAAGTAGAGCGAGCATGTATGCAAGGATGTAGACAAAATAGCAGCATTTGTTGTGCGCTGGTATCGACCATACTGGCATGCTAACTCAATGTTAATTGTCAATGTGGCATTTGGAAAATAGTGTAGTGGACTTTGGTGTGATGTTAAGCCTGCGTTTGGGAGAATGCTGTATACAAGAAAGTCGTTTCGGTAACAGTTATAAGTACTTGACTACGAGATGTTTGCACTCTTCAGCAGTGCAGCCAACTGCGTGTTCCCTTGATATGGGATCAAAAAGACCCTTTGGTGTTAATTACGTTTTGGATTTTGGCAATAGAATCAAACCCGGCTATATCACATTCCACCCCATCTTTAGTCTTCTAGTTATTTCACTCTCATGGTTCGGCTCCGCGGTTACTACTTGTCCTAAGTATACGTATTCTTTTACACCTTCCTTTGTCTCGCCACCTATCACAGAGCGCTGTTCTCTGCCGAGACTGTTGCACTTTAGTTTTATGCATATTAATTTTCAGACCTACTCTTCTGCTTTCCGTGTCCAGTTCAGTAATCATTAGTTGTAATTCAACCCCTGAGTTACTCATCAGGGCAATATCATCAGCGAATCTCAAGTTACTAAGATACTCTCCATTAACTCTTATCCCTAACTCTTCCCAATCTAGGGGCCTGAAAACATCCTGTAGACACGCGGTGAATAGCATTGGAGGGATAGTGTGTCCCTGCCTTACACCCCTTCTTTATTGGGATTCTGTCGCTTTCTTTCAGCAAGCATTCTCAAATCATGAATGGTAGTCTACCACTATCCCTCAAGAGGAAGGTATATAACAGCTGCATCTTACCGGTGCTTACCTACGGAGCAGAGACGGGGAGGCTTGCAAATATGGTTGAGCTTAAATTGAGGACGGCGCAGTGAGCGATGGAAATAAGTGTAACTATAGGAGACAGGAAGATAGCAGAGTGGGTCAGGGAACAAACGGGGGGTTAAGGAAAGAAGGAATGGACATGGACCGGGCACGTAGCACGTCGGTAGGATAACCGGTGGTCATTAAGGGTAACTGACTGGATTCCAAGAGAAGGCAAACGCGTGAGGGGGAGACAGACAATTAGGTGGGCAGATGAGATTAACCCTTTGTCGGTCGTCCTATATTTTTGACATGGTAATATAAAAACCGGCTGTGCTTTATTGATATAAAGTAGAAAGAAATAGTATGAAACAAATTTCATCAAAATAAAGCCAGTAGTTTACTGAAAAAAAGTGGGACATATATGTCCCACTGACTCATGAGAGTGTTTTCAAAAAGTGGGAAAACACTGTCCCACTGCCTCATGAAGGCACCATCTCGCGATTGCATCAACGGGAATTTTTGGGATGAAACGGCCGGTGCAAGTGGCGCAGAGTATCACTTCTAAAGTTGTGAAGAGAAAAGTTGTGCGGACCTCATTAGAGCAGGAGAACGTCGCCTGCAGTTGCGTCTCTTGAGCCTTCAAAGCGCTGTGGTATGTCCCTGTAAAGCTTACTTCACCGCATACATAGACCATTTTTTTTTTGTCCATTTGGCTGTCCTAGCTTTGGCTGTTGAAATTTTAGAATACAGATGTTATCCCTGAACATGTGGCCACATTTCAAGAGGTATATAATATCGAGAAAAATATTTCCACGCATTAATATCCGCAATCGCGCTGCCCGATTAGCGGGATAATTTTGAAGGGGGATTGTTCCGACGCATTTATTGGTCAAGTTATTTCGCAAATTTACAAAAAACACGTGATGACTGTAAGGTAAGATCGCCTCTCTCAAAAACCAGAAAAGGAGGATATTATCCGGCATTTTGATTGGTAGGTTCTATGTATCTCAAAAAGAGGAAAATTCAGAAGCGATCCTAAAAAATGGACCGAAATTCAACGCTATTGTAACACTACATCCGCCCTTCGAAAGCATGGTAAAAGAATTTTTTTCAAGATTACGATGACTTAGGTAAGATATGAATGACTTAATGTTGCGTTAATTGCAACGGGTGATGTGGGAGAAATTTTTTTCTGTAAACGGAAAAGTGGGACGTATGCGTCCCACTGCCGCACAAAGGGTTAAGAAGTTTGCAGGTATAACGTGACAGCAGAAAGCACAGGACAGGGTTGATTGGCGGAACATGGGAGAGGCCTTTGCCGTGCAGTGGGCGTAGTCAGGCTGCTGCTGCTGCTGCTGCTGCTGATGATGATGATATCACATTCGGCTAAATCGAAGCATCCTTTCTATCCAACTATTATCAAACCCGACAACATTTTAACGTCGATGAATAGGAAATTTTACGGCTACATCGAACAAAAATAGCCGGAACACTTCATATAACGAACATCGGGCATAGCGAAACGCCCCTATAAGTTGGCTTTCGTTCACGGAAGAAGACTTTCCCGCATGCATTTAGGAGATAGACGTATGACTGGGAAGGGTGCTGCGCAGAGCGAGCAGAAACTACTGTTCTCCATCGCGTGCGTTTTTCCATAGTTCCTCGTCGTCGAGGCCGTCGTGCGGGGTTGGCTTACGCTTCTGAACTACCTTTGTTAACGCAGTGGTTGCCGTAAAACAGAAGAACCTGGCCGTTTTCCACAAAGCTGGCGATAATCAATACAGTCGACCATAGAAAAAAGAAGTTTAGCGCCGCCGCTGCGCAGAATATCAAAAAGCACGCTGAGTACGATACTGAAAAACAAAGCCAGGCCACACAAGAGGCTTCCCACGCCCTACCATTTTGCACAGCTCTGTAGCAGCAAATAGGACGATGTTTAGGCGCTCTTTACATCGGTACCGTATTTTATAGCCTGTAACCCACCCCCTGAATATAACGCTTGACGACAACTACGAACCGCGAATACGTAAAAACGAACACAAACAAACAAACAAACAGACAAACAGACAGACAGACAGACAGACAGACAGACAGACAGACAGACAGAGACATACAGAGACAGACAGACAGACAGACAGACAGACAGACAGACAGACAGACAGACAGACAGACAGACAGACAAACGAAAATTCTCTCGTGTTACCGTAAGCCACAAATCTTGCATTATCGTGCAGCAGTTCTGTGAAACCAACTTGCGCAACGAAATTTGCATTGAATATACATTTCTCAAAATTTTTATATCAAACTACACGATATATCGAATTAATTCCAGTTTTTTTTTAGCGAGTTCGATATCTGCGGGTTCGACTGTATCTCCTTTGATCCCGCGTGCTTTAGCGCTGTTCTTAAGGTTTTGGTAAATATATCATCTTTCGCTCCTTCGAAATTATTCCTGCATAATTCTCATTGCTCTAAATAACTTAACTGAAATTACTTTTCCTACTTTTTGTTTCATTATGCTGCACTCATTTTTTCTTTCGTATTCTCTTTTTCTTGTACAACTAGGGGGCCCTTTATCAAGAACAGAGAAATCAGGCGCTCTTTTCCTGCACTTTTCGCTTACAGTGAGGATTGTAATGATTCGGCTTTCATGAAACAAAAGTTTGAATTAGGATACTATCACTTGGAAGGCTCAAAAACAAATCGATGAAACTGGGGCACAGATATTGTTTATTTTGTGTAAAAATGTTACATCAGGAGGGATACGGGCATAACACACGTGCATTTTATCCGGTATAGTACAAGTTGTTGTCCACTATAAAGTCGTGATTCGTGGCTAACATTCTGGGGGGTTCACATGAATTTGCTTTATGCGATACCGTATAGTTTCGAACGTAAGCATCGTCAGACGACCCTGGCCACGGTTTCTCGTGGTTACGCGAAAGATGCCCTAGTATAGAAATGTGGTCTTGAAATGTTCCTAACATTAATCTTGAGTGACATGAAATAATTTCCTTTTTCAAAATATGACTGATAGAAACTGGGTTTCGGAGCGTCTTCTTCATTGAAACTCTCACTTTCTTTGCCTGGTATCAGCAAGTGCTTCACAGTTACGTTACGACGTTTGATGTGCGGACGAAAAAGAATAAGGAAAATCACTATTTCCGGACTCTGCCGAGCTACACCTAACGTAGCTGTAACAATGCAGACATCATATAATTCCTTTTCATTTTGTGCTTATTCGCCCTAAGCCGTCCCGCAAGTGGGCCCGTCCTCTTGCCTAGCGTGTTCTAGTCTCGTCTGGTAATGTAATACTCATCCAGAATCGCGACTAATCAGTCAAGTTTCCTGCTCATGATGTATTCCAGCCAATTACCACATCCTAGCGTCCACATTGATTGAATGTTTGGTTGAGAGAAACTCCAGTTCATGTATCCTTTAATGTGGTCTGTCAGAGGTTCCTTACCAGGACGATGCTAATTGATTTTACTCTGTTGGTGCTGGTTGCTCCATATCAATCAAATTTCAAGGTCTTTCATTTCATCGTCAAGGGTATACAACTGACGTGGCAGAGTCTCAAGCAACTTCACGTCCACGAATACCACATTGCATATGTTTGGAAGAGGTACGGGTGGGCTATTGTAACAAAAAATTCTGCTGCTTGTGTGTGTTACAGTGCGCTTCTGTATCTGTCTTCCTCCAACGTGCATTACGTCAATTCATCGGTTCTTCAAGTTCTAGCAAGAGCGTTCGCTGCACTGCCGTAATGCACGCATGGCGCAAACTACTGCAGCGCGTTTTGTTAAATCGAACTTTTGGAATGATCATATCGGAATTAACGCGAGTGTCTTCGCGGTGACTGCGAAACTGAAGTGGCACGATAGTTAGCCTTCATCGCTGACAAACAAATGACAATTCAAGTACTGCTATTTCAGTTAAGGAGAATTTCTAATCTGTAGCTGGGCATAATGGCTTGAAGTTGTGAGAATAATTTTACTTAGCGACTGACACGTTCCACTAACAAGCACATGTCTTGATGTGATTTTCTCGCTTACTTTTCAATCATGCGTAATCATGGATTTTATCACGATCATTGTTCATCTTTACAAATCAGTGATACATGACAGCTAGAAGTAATTTTAAACTCACCCTCTGTAGGTTCTTCTGCATGTTGGCCTGTTTCCCCCCAGTAAGTTGTGCTACGACTGGCGCATCTTCCCACTGCGTGCCAATCAAATGAATTGAACTTTTAAAGAGTGATCCGCGCTCGATTCCTTGTTTTTTGTTTTTTTTCTGCAGACCATGAACCTCCATGTGATCCATATAAACATGAACTTGTGATGCAAGTCTCAAGCAGCAATTGCGCCGAGCATAAATGCAACGGTACAAGTTCAAGACCACGGCGATGCAAGCGGGACACAGCTCGTTTGTGTGTTTGTCCAAGCGGCATGTGTCGAAATAACGACAACCAGTGTGTTACCGAGCGCCAACCCAACGTTGCCTCCCATCTGACGAAACAACGAATGCTTCACGTCACTGAAAACTGACACCACACTAAGTACACTTCGCAATCTGTGAATGTGCAACCGTTGCTCTAGCGTAACCTGCTATGTATATAATGTCACAGCCAAACGACCTGCTTTACAGCGGGAGGAAGTCCATGACTCAAGATTCTTAG